>CM061134.1:184975450-185075238 GCA_030789695.1 Scilla litardierei
GGCAGGCGCCCCTGGCGCCTGCGCGACACTGTGAAGGGGCGGCCGCTGCTGCCCCGGATGATTGCTGCCGACGCCGGATTTGAAGGAAAGGGGCCGGCGGCGGTCGGCCCCCTGGATGGGCCAAAATTTTGCTAGGGTTTCTAACCCTAGCAGATTTTGGGCCAAATTGGGCCCAAACAGTTATTTTTTCAAAATAATTTTAATTTTCAGTATATGGGCTTAGTCTATTTTGGACACAAATTTGGGCCTATTTTGGGATGTTTTAACACAAGTTAAGGAGGAAATAAAAGGGCAATTTGTATATTTCCATTAAGTGTAATTTTTGTATTAAAATTCACTTTTTAATTCTATTTTAGGCGTAATTAATTGTATATATATCTCGAAATAATTTTATTTAAAAGGACAACCCACCAAAGTCGGCTCGATCGTGGCAATTAATTTTATTTCGATATATATAAAAGGCTACATACATGCTTGGCATAAAAATTTATCGCCTAAAGTTTTGAATTTAAATTCGTGAAATGAGGATATACATGGTTAGCTGTATATATATATATATATATATATAGATCCTTTAGGCCCAATTTTGTGTGTTAAATTTAAGTTCATTCCAATTTTAATTCTTTAGGCAAAAATTCAGTTAAATATACATTTCGAAATAATTCTATTTTTTGTGAAATTCCACCAAAGTGGGTTCCACTACTAAAATTGTTATTATTTCGGAATGTAAACGGATTAAAATACATACACAGTATGATCAGTTGCCTGGATGAATTTCAAACGGATCGGAGGAAGTAAATAAAAGGCTTTCCTGTATATTTACATTTAAGTTCAGTTTCATTTAAATTCAATTTTTGGGCGCATTAAAATATATGTTTCAAAATAATTTTAATTATTACAGGACCTCACCAAAGTGGGCTCTACAATTAAATTATTATTATTTCGGAACATAAACGGTTAAATACATACTTTTGTATGATTAGTTGCCCAATATTGAAATTTAAAATGGATTGAAGGAGGAAATAAGACGTTTATATGTATATTCCTCCTCAAAGATAAATTTTGTGTTAATTGTGCAAAATAAATTTAAATTCGAAGTTTATGGCATAAAACAATATATATATATATATATATATATATAATTCGGTATATAACAAGTTGACTTCATACCTTGGTATGAAAATTCAGTTTGCCTAAATTTAGATTTAAATTAAAATACAAAATTTAGGTGTTTTCTTCGGGAGCAAATAAAAAGTTTTAACATATATTTCTCCTTAAGAATAAGTTTAAAAGGCCTTAAAGAATTTTTTGTGCACTAACCATCAAGCAAATGGCCTTAAATGAAATTTGACACATTTAAAGTTATATCTATAATGGGACATGGTGTATATTTATATATATAACTTTATAATGTATGTTCATATACACATTAGTATACATATATACCCCATTTTGAACAAGAAAATTTGTGTTGAAGTTATGGATTTTATTTAACTCAATATAAATGATTAAAAGGATGGAATAAAAGGTTCTTATATATATTTCCACTTAGTATAATCATTTTGTGTTAAATTCAGTTTAGTTTCAATTTCAATTTTTGGCACAATTAATTATATATTTCGAATATAGAATGATTGGATCATCAACTCACCAAAGTGGGTTTTCTTGTGAAGATCAATTCTAATCTCGAAATATAACAAGTCGAATACATACTTTTGTATGAAAATTTTGGTTGCCTTAAATTTGATTTTGAAGAAAAGTGGACTTGAATATCTCCACTTAAAGTATATTCATGTATTAAATTGCGACTTAGATTCAAATTTTGCAAAGGTATATATTTTTGAAATGATTTCGTGCAATCATCACCTCGCCAAAGTGGGCTCTGTTGATTTGCATAATTTCATTTCATGAATATAAAAAGAATCTACTGTACCCGTGATTTGCGTAAGAATGCTAAATCGGCCCAAAGGAAGATTACCGTTCTATACCATTTCATGCGCACCTGTGTCAATAGACAAGGTGATGATTAGTGAGTTCAATACATGCAAATTTAATTCGGCCCAAAGGAAGTTTTATTTTTGGCATGTTATTATTGTCATTGTCTGATTGCTACAACAAGATGTCAGTGACTAGTCAATAGATTATCCAAAGATAAATATTGGACTAGTGGGGGATGTCTTGAGATGGGAAAATAGCATTAATTTGAATTTGGTGTTGTTTTGTTTAATACTCATATGAACATGTTAAAATTGTTTACTTGTTCTCTTTTCAGCTATTATTCCTGAAAATTTTTCTGACATTCCAGAAAATCTCAGGGGCACTATTTCAGATAAAATTACTACATCTAAAGGATTCCTTTTTGATGTTGAAAATAGATCTGTCAAGAATGAAAGGGGTGAAATTGGTACAATCTTGAAAATTCTAAATTCAATGCGGTATAAGGGTACGGGAAACATTAGGGAGCACATATTGAAGATGTCTAATGTTGCTTCAAGGTTGAAAGCACTTCGGCCAGACCTCTCTGAGGCTCTGCTAGTGCATTTTGTTTTGATATCTCTTCCATCACAGTTCAACCAGTTTAAGATGAGCTACAATCTGAAGGATGAGACTTGGTCTCTGGATGAGCTCATCTCGCACTATGTCCAGGAAGAGAACAGACTTGAGCAAGGAAGACAGAAAGTGCTCATATGATCTCTACCACTAAAAGATAAGAAAGGATTGCCTAATATGCCAAGAGCCAAATGATGGTGAAAGATACATCGATATGGGCAATGGCAAGATGGTTCAAGTAGAGGCACGTTAAATTTAGATTATTTCTTTTAAATGCTAGATTGTATTTGAATTTTATGAGACTATTATGTACCGTTTTTTTAACGGAATTTGGATTTTCATTTCTATTTTGAACAAATTTGGTTATAAGTGTTCAATTTTGAATGGAAAAGTGAACACTTATTGGTTGTCTCTTAATTCAAAATTAGTTTATTCTAGTTCTTTAAAAGATCATTATAATCTTCATTTATTTGGAAATGTTGCTTTATTTCTAAGATTCCTACAGTTTAAGTACATGTGTTGTAATGAAAGAATTAACAGTTTAGAATTCAGTTATATTTTGATTGCAGCTTATATCCTTAATAAAGTTTCAACAAATGAATCAATTGCATGTTTGGATATGTCCAACTAAAGTAAGGCTTTATAAGCCTAATAAAGTAATAGGACATAATGCTAATGATTTTCTAATTTTGTTGAACAATTTAAAAGTTGATAGTATTTTGTAAGGTTTTACATAATCCCACTATTAAGTTAGTTTACGAATTAGGAAATGCACACCTATTTAAGGATGCTAAGTTTGAGGGGGGAAATTAGTTAGTGACATTACTCTTGAAGAGGATTATATCCACACATGTGTTGTCGGGATGGTATTCCTGACATTGTTCAAGACACAATAAATTCAAGATAATGTTGCAATTCCTCCTATTCAGGAAATCCATTAAAGAGATGACAAGCTCACTGTTGACATTAGGATGATGGAAGTTCGACTTACATCAAGTCATAAAAGTTCTACATCTCTAAAATGGATTAATGCATTAATTAAGAAAGTCTTTTACTGATACTTAAAATCTTTTCTCATTGCCATAAGTTTTGGAACCCTATTGATTGTAAATAGTTTTTTTATAATCAAAAGGAATTCAAAAGGGTATTAAGAAAGATTTAAAGCGTATCACTCAAAGAATTTATACGGAAAAGAATGCATTAATTGTAAAGAGTCTTTTATTCAGTTTTCATGAAAGACTCTATAAGGTTTATAATGGCATTAGTAGAGCATTTCAAATATCGTTACTGATATATTAAATTTCATTAAGTGATCACCTCGTTCGGTTTTGAGATGATATTTAATGATGTTATCTAAGTTCTGTGGGAGCATGTAATTTATATAATATCTATGTGGTAATGAATGCTAAGTTCTGTGGGAGACAAGTTTAGTCTCAAAATTGCCCTGAGAATAATCTTAAGAAGATTTCCTATATCTCACCAATAGGGAGTCTAAAGTATGCTCAGTTTTATATGCATTTGGTTATTGCATATATTACAGGCGTGTTGGGCAGATTGTTAAGTTCAGGAGTTGACCATTTGACAGCAGCCAAATGTGTCTTACGGTATTTATGGAGAACAAAAGGGTTACATGTTCAAGGATCAGTAGTCAAAAAGGTTTGAGATCATTTTGGTATACTGACTCTGATCATTTATTGGATGCAAAGAATATATGAAAATATATGTTAGGCGTCATTTACTAGAAGAGATCTAAATGGCCCCCTTTATATAGTCTCTTCTGACATGGCTTTAGATTTCATATCATATTATGTGACATCCAAATCATGAAATATATCTGCATATTTTGTCACTATGCAGCAAATTAGGGATGGTGTTGAGACACCACACGGTTTATTTAGTGACAATGAAGTCTGCAGTTTTATATTCCAGCAACAACAGGAACTCGACAAAGTTTAGATATTCAGAGATCAAGTTCCTAGATTGTTGATTAATAGGAGTGTATAATTGTCTAATGAGCACATCGGAACAAACCATGTAATTACGGATCCGTTATAATAGGGAAATGTCATCCAAAAGGTTTTATGAGCTAGCTACTCATATGGATGTCATTTCATTAAGAACATTCAGTTTTGTGGGAGTTTGTTCTTTTGGGTGCTCATATGATAGACAAAATTAAGTCTCCAGCTTAAGCTTGAGGATATTTTCTGATCAGAAATAAAGTTTTTGGTTTCAGTTCGGCTTCACTCCGATTTTGGTTTGTTTATGATCTCACTAAGGTTAAGGAGGATCAGTTGGAAATAGACATGTTAGGTCACATTACATCTAATTTCCATGCTACACATCCACTTCATAATCCATGTCATTCTTTTGTATTAGCACGGTGACCACTGATGGGTCGAGCTATAATTGCTGCGGCGAAGATCTCCTTGATCCCTTGCTAATATAACTGATGGACCGGATTGTTTTTTGACTCATTAAAGAAATGACAGTAAGTTAAGATCTTATTTGGTTGTATGCACTATGAAATATAATTATAAAGTTTAGCATATAGCCCAAGTGGGAGATTGTTGGAACTTATCCAACAAGTTGGATCTTAATCCAACGTTGAGCTAATATGCGATAAATAATTATATAAGTGCTAACTGTCATATTAAGCCCAATATATTAGTGATCTGGTTTTAATTAAGTTAAGTGGGCTTAAATGAGTCATATAGGTTATGGGCCTTTATGCGTGGTGACTATTGGGCTTCAACTCGTTGATGGGCCGAGTTGGAAACCCTAGGGCTATGGAGGCTAACCTATAAATATTAGCGGTCATGGTCCCCGGAATACACGAACAAAGTTGAGCCGTCTTTTCTACATCCCGTCACTAGGAGAGAAACCGGGAGAAGGCTAAAGGGATTCTCCAAACGGTTGATTCGTGCTATTCTGAAAGATCGTCTGTTTCGGTATCGTCAGGATCTCTTTCAGATTATTAGCGATGGACTCAGGTACGCTTCCGCTAAATCCGAGTATGCAATGATTTAAGATTCCGCATGTTATATATCTAGATCTGTGTTATTCGGTTTGTACACATCTAGATCTTTAGTTTCTACAATATATGGATCGAAACAAAAGCATGCTCTTGTATATATAACTAGCCTACTTATGGCAAGAAGAAACAAATGAAAGTAAAGCATCCACCGACTTGTTCTGGACTATGAAAAATTTCAATAAATGGATATTCTTGCTTTTGCCTTGATATGCAGAATTCTGGATACTTGGGGCACTCAACCTGGAACCAACGTAGGATGAAACAAAACTAAAATTAGATATTCCCTTAGATTATATCATAAAATAAGATATTCCATTAGATTATATCATAAAAGCATCCACCTGAAATCCAAAAGGAATACATGCAGTAAGGTATGATTAAAAGAGCAAAATTTCTAGGTTAGAGATTTAAACTAGGGGTGTGCGGGTCCGGGTACCCTGTTTTTTTCATGTTACCCGGACCCTACCCGGTAAGGGACCGGTTCCTAAAATTTGGACCCGGAACTTACCCAGTTGAACCCTATACCCGGACCCTACCCGGACCCTATGGTTCCGGGTAGGTTCCGGGTAGGTTCCGGGTAGGTTCCGGGTACCCTGTAAAAAAATCTAATTTGTGATGCATTACGAACAATGATTTCCAAATGATCTGTGCATAACAATTATCTCAAATACTCATGAATAAAAATCAATCTGGAAGTAAAATATTGTCTCTAGTCTCTTTCTTCAGTGATAAATGCATATTGACCAGTCATTTCTACTAGATAAAGCTAGACATATGGAAGAATGATTCACGTTTACCTCTACTGCTCTTTTGAACGCATAAGAGAACAATATGATCTTTGATTCAAGTGCATTGTTTAATGAACTTACACGTTGTTCAAAACTTCAGGATGCAAGCTGTATTCACTAATAGTATAAGTTCAAATTAGATACAGCCGGGGTGGATCACTCTTATATATTTTGATCCTTAATATTATAATATATAAAAAATTATATATATATAAAATATCGGTTCCGGTTCTGGGTACCCGTTTTCTATAGACGGGAACCGGAACCGGACCCGATACCCGTCGGTTCCAAATTTTCCTACCCGGAACCTACCCGAAACCGATAACTATCTACCCAGAACCTACCCGTTAGGGTAGGTTCCAATCGGGTATCTGGGTACCCTGTACCCGTGCACACCCCTAATTTAAACATATCACATTTAATAGTTCAAAATATTCCCAGAATTGCTACAAGAGATATATGAAGAAAATTTATGCAGAAAGGATACCTGATGCGAGGATATGTGAAAAAAACTAGGTTATCAATTCAAAGTAAATACATAATCATTTCTTTATTGGAAGTGCAATGAAGACAGTAAATACAAGGGATACTTAGACAAAAGAAGCATGCATTTTGCAAAAACTTAGACAAATTTTGGTGTTTCTTTCCTCTGATATCGCATTCTACCGCAAGCAGAAATGCAAGCATCAAGGAAATGTTTCTTAATGTTCTTGAATTCAGGTCGTGTTCTTGACTATCCTCTATAGTTAGGAAACCCCTATTGGATGCATAAAATGTGGCAGGTGATGGTTACATAGACTTCAAGAACATCAATGTGCAGAATGGCTCCTAACTATTTAGATAATTGTTCATCTGCTGAATGATACTATCCTCTGATAATCCCTTATGCCACCACCAAACCAATTATTCTGTACCAAACAGTTCAAACATTTAGAACATTGAAAATTCTTATTTAAAATTAATAGGAAAAAGCATACAAAAATCTATTTTAGCATAATTATCCTATAAAGTCAGAATTTGCATCCGTAGCAATCAAGGTTATAAATATCCTAACCATCAGGCCTAGGAATCTGTTTCACTCAAAGATGAAAATATATATGAAGAAATAGCATCCCAAACACTAGAATGCTAAAACTCAATTCACACGCTTCAGATACTCTTTTTAGCATCCATTTATCAAAAAATAGTATCATAGCCTTCAATTACCTTTAAAAGGGCACTTTCCTTTTGGTAATAAGAAGATGGGGTTTGACTGTGAAATAAGCTAGCTAATCAATATTCAGGAAACAAAGACCTAAGACATTAACCAAGCCATATTCGGGAAAAAGAAAAATGTATATAAATTCACTTTACATGAATTTGTCTCCAGAAAATGCAAGCTGTGCAAATTAATAAAGGGGTGCGATGATTATGAGATAATGGACATACCCGCATGAATTTTACATGAGAATAAAACTCTGAAGCAGCCTCCTCCAACACTTTATCAAGATGTTTTGTATAATTGCCCCTACAAAAGCCCAATGCAATCAGTCGTTGTTGCTTAATAGGTTTACAGTATGATAATATACAGTTCTGTTTGAGAATTTTCCACAGAAATCAACCCAGAGGAATGCAAGATTTCATCCAGAGACAACCCAAAACTATCCACTGGATTGAACATATAAAGAAAAATAATACTACCAGGGGAAAAGTTTCCAAATGACTGACCCAGATGTAGAGGCACATTCATTTGAACTGAGGCAGAGCAGAAATGAAAAGGCTCACTTACATGAGAGGCTATACGCTACTTGATAGGGTAAGGAATTCATGCATTACTAGGAAGTTTATGGTTGCTCCATTTGAGGGTAAATAAAAGAAAATGATTGAGATGGTTCAGCGTATGGCACGGAAACATCAAGAACTAGAAAGTTAATGGAGCACTAAGGACTAGAGAAGACAAAACAAAAGCATATGCTTGTCGGTAATTTAACCAAGGAGGCAACATCAAAAGAGTAAAATTGAAGAAATGATTCATGTAGCCGACCCCCAAAAGAAGAGGAGAAAATGGCTTTGTTGTAGTTGTTTGAGCACTAGCAATCTACCTTATATGCAAATGGAAGCCTAGACACGAATCTCACGCAGGGTTCGTGATGGTCGAACAACAGATGCAATATAGAAGCGGAATTCACCATGACACTGATAGGAACAAAATAAAAATGGATGGTTTTGTGCGAAAATGATTCCTGCCTTCTCATAATCACAGTTTTTAGAGCTTATATAGGCATATTGGTGCATTTACAACTGGTTGATTTGTTTACATGAGAGGTTGGATTCACCCAACATTTTTGCATGGAAAGTATTTTGGAGAGAAATTTACCAAACATTTAAGGATACAGTGAGTTATGTTGTAGATCAAAGAATTCCTTGCTTGCCATATATTTGATGATATGATATGATACAAGACAAGGGTTTTGCGACTATGATGAATTAAATCAAAGATATGTATCATATCATCAATATAGAGTTATGAGTAGGTACACTACTCAGATAGCAAAGATGCAACTAGCATAGTCCCCTGCTCATAATGAAGCAAGCTATGCCTGCAAAAAAGAAAACGGAAAATGAAAAAAAGAGAAGAAAAGATGATTAACATAAGATTCACCTGAATAACAAAGGTCAATCCTGAAATAGACTACACGTACTCATCCAATAGTGCATCAGTTGCAAATACAACACCTCACCCAGTAGCAGCGTCTCTACCTAATGAACCGCCAAGATCCTAGAAACAACCAATGAAATGAAACATAAATTAGCAACAACTTGCCTTCTATATTGTTGAGAGCTCGGACTACTTACAAAAAACTTCATGTCTCAGTTCAAAAGCTTCAAAAATACATTTTGCATCCCTTCAACAATTCATTGATTTACAAACGATCTGTATGTATGAGCACTCGTTGATATTTTTTATGACATGTCTCAATGGATAATAATATTGTGACAATGTTGCCATCTTATATATAACAAGAGGATAAGATTGATAACTAATATCAATGGCATTATCAGTGCATATGAAAGCTTCAAATGAACAGAGGATAAGATCTGTATGTCTAATCGTTTTCTTGCACCAGGCAATGCCATCAAAGATGACCGACTTCTCACGCTGCTCGTCGAGCCAGCCAACACAGGCTGCATCCTCATGCCAATTGGTAACAAGTTGGGCATGTGAGCGAACACGGCCGACTCGAGCTCGTAGAACGAGTTGCAAATGATGAACTCTGCAAGCTTAACAGCCTGATTATTGTCGGTTATGAATCGAAAGATGGTTTCCTGTGCTTTAGATTCGCCAATAAGGTTCCATGAGAACTGATGGGTGTCTATTGGCAGTATCCCTGGGATAATCTCGACCATCTCAAGCTTTGTAGGCAGCCATGCATCAATTAATTAGCTCGGAAGTCTTATAATTAACAGAACATTAAAAGGGATTGATAATACCATCTTCATCGAGGATGCCATCCTGAATAAGAGTGGGGATGCTCGTGAAATAGGCTAGAAGCGTGGCAGATGCAGGGAGGAGAGCGGCAACTTGGAGGCCCCTCTTCGTGGCCCCTCTTCTCTCTCGATCGCTAGGGTTTAGATCGATTGATCGGTGTCGCAGAGGACGGAGAGCTCGAGGGCCTTAGATGTTGAGTATTGGACTTCTTCCTATTTGGTGTTAATGATGAGTAAACATAAATACTTGTGACTAATCTTCTATTTTGTAGTTAATACATTGACTAAGCTTATTATGAAGATCTACTTGCAATGGATGACACTCAAAGATCATTGAAGGCAAATGAAATGGATTGGATGATCGTAGATGGTGATTGAAGCTCCTAGAAGACTTCAAGCTCATGCGTTGGATAGAAGAGAGAGTTCGTCAAATGTAACTTTCCTATTTTCTCTTCTAGTATGTAGCTTATAAGTAGAACTTTGTTGGAGCACACACACATCTTCATTTCTGTCTTAGGATGTCTTTAGTTCAAGCTTCCTTTGACTCCAATTCATTTCAAACTAGATTATGCATATCTTGTCTATAACAGTCGACTGCTGAACGTTACAGTCGTCTGTCTAAAAAACAGTCGACTGTGTTTTGTTCTACAGTCGCCTGTTATGCACAAACTTTTATAGTCTAGTTTTAGGCTTCTCTGTTTTATTTCTTCAGACGATTTATGAATGATTCACAGGCGCCTGTTCAAGTGACAGTCGACTGTGTTTCGTTAATCAGTCGCCTGTCTGTCTTTTGCCCAAATCCTAGTCTCTCTGTTTATTTCGGCCAGTCGACTTATGTTGGATTTACAGTCGACTGTCCATTGGATCAGTCAACTGTCAATGCTGCATCATTCGTCTGTCTGTGAGCCAATTTGTTGACTCAGCTCTCTGGAAAATCTCAGGGTTTTGACAGTCGTCTGTAGAAGGATTTACAGTCGCCTGTTCTGATTAACAGTCGACTGTTATCTCTTCGTCATTCGTCTGTCCTGTTATCCTAGATGTTTTCCAGAATCCTTCAACTTACCCATCCTTCGGCCAGTCGCCTGTAGTAGGATTTACAGTCGCATGTTGGTTCAACAGTCGACTGTCTATGCTTCAACAGTCGACTGTCCACGTGGTAAGTTACCGTTATGAATTCTCACCTACCCTATCTGACTGTGCAACGGTCGACTGTCGCGAGCGCAGATTCTATCCGTTGAGAGTTTTCTCACAGATTCCAAAAGGGTTTTTGCTAATTCTGTCTTGAGGATTTGAGAAACCTATATAAGGAGCATCTACTGTTCCATTGAGATGTTACTCATTCCATTGCAAAATCTTTCAAGCTTTCATTCTCAAGATCAAATCTCTCAAATCCTAAAGCCCTAAGAATTCATATCTTCAATCTCTTGCTCTCCAACCTAGAACCAAAGAGACATCTTCTAGACATTTGGTGCAGTCAAGAGAAAGGGCTTTCCTCTCTTCCAAGAGAGTCTTTCAACACACAACACACTTCTCCTTCAAGTTCTACTTCAAGTCATATGTGATTGTAAGTGTTGCTTTCATATTCATAACTTTCGTTATTTGAATTCACTCTCGGGTTGTGAGAGTGGTTTGCTTGCTCCCAAGTTGTGGGAGTCAAGGACAATCGATTGTATTTCGATTTCACTTGTAGGGTTGCTACAAGTGGGTTTTAAGGAAACCTCAAGTTAGGGTTCTAACTTGAGTATCCGGAGGTATCAGGGTGGAAGGTACGTAGGATTACTGGGAACAAGTCGGGAAGTGACTTGGGTAATCCGAACCCTTGAAACATCATTGTGTTTGCTTGTGTTTCATTTTGGGTTTAATTTCTATTCCGCACTATTTTGTTGGTTAGCATTTAAATTGGTGTAACTATCTTTTTAAATTGCTTAAACACTATTCAACCCATCTTCTAGTGTTTTCTCCATAGTCAGGGTCCTTACAATTGGTACCAGAGCACAATGTTATTACTATGGCATCCAACAACAACAACGTTCCTCCACCGCCTTCGTACAACAATCACGATCGTGATGGAGCGTCCACTCTTTTCGAAGGTCAATCAACGGTGCACCCTCCGTGTTTCAATGGCACGAACTTTGCTATTGGAAATGCCGGATGGAGACGTTCCTAAAGAGCGATTCGCTTTGGAGAACCCTCCACAAGGAATACGTCGAGCCCACCGAAGAGGATTTTGAAAAATGGACGACTTCTGAAAAATCCCCCGAAGTCAACAACACAAAAGCAATGAACGCTCTTCATTGTGCGTTGGACCCGAATGAGTTCAACAAGATATGCACATGTAAGATTACATATCAAATTTGGAACCATCTCGTCGTTACCCATGAGGGAACAAACAAGGTAAAACTTTCTAAACTCTATGTTGCTGTGCAAAACTTCGATATGTTTCATATGCAGGAAAATGAAAGCATAGCATCGATGTACGGACATTTTACCGACATCACCAATGAATTGGAAGCTCTTGGTCAAGTCTATTCCGAACCAGACAAGGTAAGAAAGATCATAATGGGAATGACCTCCAAATGGGAAAGAAGAGCTATCGCCATCGAGGAGGTCAACGACTTGAAGACCTACAAAGTTGTGAATCTTATCGGGACTTTAATGTCTTATGAGGTAAGATGGGAGAACCGAGTAAAGATTCGAGCTATGATGAATCCTTCGGAGGCCAAGAAGAAAGCCTTGGCATTCAACGCCAATTCATCATCCTCCGATAGTGAAGATTCAGAAGATGAGATGGACTTGGGTGAAATGGCCCAAATGACGAAGAAGTTTCAACGCTTCTTTCGCAAAGGTAAATTTCCATCT
Organism: Scilla litardierei; assembly: GCA_030789695.1. Classification (NCBI taxonomy): domain Eukaryota; kingdom Viridiplantae; phylum Streptophyta; class Magnoliopsida; order Asparagales; family Asparagaceae; genus Scilla; species Scilla litardierei. The sequence continues at coordinate 184,988,150 of CM061134.1, forward strand.
AACAAAAGATTTGAGTCTACTAATATTACTTTCTCTCTTTGCTTTAAGTGTAACAAGTCAGGGCACATCAAGAAGGATTGCCCAATGCTAAGAAACAAAGAGAAGTGGAAGGCTCTGAAGTACCACAAGTCCGACAAGAATAAGAGAGATAAGAAGAAGGCACTCGTCAGTACATTCGATGACTCAAGTGGAGACTTATCAAGTGATTCCGATGATGAGAAGGGTGAAAGTGCCTACATGTGCTTCATGGCCCGAGAGGATCCACTCTCCAATGAGAGTGATTCGGACATGGATGATATCGAGGTAACAATGGATGAATTACGTATTGCTAATGAAGAATTGTTTGCTAAGTATCAATCTCTAATGCTTAGATATACTAGCTTAAAGAAATTGAATGTTAGCAATTCATCCATTCCATGCATTATCAACAATGACACCATTGTTGATACTTTAACTCTTGAGATAGCGAATTTAGCTTCTCAAAATGTCACTTTGAGAAATGAGGTGAATACCCTCAAATCTCAACTAGATCAAACACATCCTAAGGATAATAGTGATCTAGTTACACGCCACACACAATTGGGTTTAGAGAATGATTCTCTTAAAACCCAAGTGCACGAGCTCAAAACACGGGTGTCCACCTTGGATACCAACATTTCTTCTCTTAAGGAGAAATATAAGCTCATGTACTCCCGTATTGTGAGATTCAATAAAGGAAAAGGACAATTGGACGATTTGCTAGCAAACCAATTTCCGGCCACACATCGTGTTGGTCTTGGTTTGTGAACGCAAATGCATCCAATGCTCGCACCTCCTATAGTGGTGTCACTATAGACTTTGTGAGGCCTTCCTCTGGTGCATCCACAAGTGGTGTCAAAGACACTATAGGTAGCAAACTTACCAAGAAAGTCACCACTTCACTGTCTCTTCCTTTTTTTGCAAGAAACCAATTAAGGGTGGAAACCAAAAGAGAAGCCATGCTTACATGTACACCAACATTCATCCACGTAGGAAATCTCCTACTTCACAAGTGGATACTCATGACACTTTTTATGCTCCACACTCACGGACACGTACAAATCCACATATGAGAAATACTCATGTACGTGCTCCTATACACCGCTATGCTCATACGCATCATTCCTACATGTATGCACATCCTCCACATGTCATGCATAACACATATGTTTCATACAACATGCATGTTCCCAAGCATACATATAATCCTCATATGTCATATGCATATCCACCACCTCATGTTTATGCTAGAAACCATGTCCCTAAGAAGCATGCACCACATAGAAATCTAACAAGTATGCATGCAACTAGGAAAAGGACTCCCAAAACATACACCAGTTGGGGTCCTAAGAACACTAACTTAAATGATAGGAATGCATATGTTGATTTCTATTTTCATGATGTTATTAATAATGGTAATTATGTTGGGAAGCGGAAGTCCACTTGGACTTGGCTTCCAAAGGGCTAATCCCCTTGGACCCAACAAACATTGGGTACCATGAGCTTATGGTATATTATATAGGTACCCAAGAGAAAGAAAAAGAGCAATAAAGGTCATATTAGCTCTAAAGGGAAATGATGGATTCTCGATAGTGGTTGCTCCAAACATATGACGGGTGATCCCTCATTGCTCTCCGAAGTGATTAGCATCAAGGATGGTGCAACGGTCACTTTTGGAGGTAACCAAAACGGAACCATCATTGGAGTAGGTATTGTCGGTAACCCTTCAAAACCCTTAATTACTAATGTATTTCTTGTTAGTGGTTTATGTCACAATCTCATTTCCATTAGTCAACGTTGTGACAAAGGTTACAAGGTTAACTTTGGAGAAGGATTGTGTAAAATTGTTGATTCTAATTCGAATGTTTTATTTTTCGGTATTAGGCGTAAAAATATTTATTATTTGAGCTTGCCTAAAACCGTAGAACATTGCTTAGTTGCTAATACAAATGAACAACTACTATGGCATCACCGTTTTGGTCATGTTCATTTCAAGCACTTATATAAGTTAGATAAGCATGATCTAGTCAAAGGTTTTCCTAAAATTGCTTTTAGTAAGAAAAACTTTTGTGATTCATGTCAAAAAGGTAAACTAAGTAAATCATCTTTTAAGCTTAAAGAAGGGATTACTTCTAAGAGGCCCCTGACTTCTTCATCTAGATTTGTTTGGGCCAACTCAAACTGCTTCTTTGGGCAATGCTCATTATGGATTAGTTGTCGTTGAAGACTTCTCTAGATTTACTTGGGTTTCATTCTTAACTAATAATAATGAAGCTTATGAAGAGTTTACCATATTTGCAAAGAAGATTCAGAATCTCTTAGGATCCACCATTTTCACTATCCGTAGTGATCATGGAGGAGAATTTGAGAATGAGTCTTTTACAAAGTTTTGTGATGACACCGGGATAACTCACAATTTTTCCTTTCCTCGGGCTCTACCACAAAATGGTGTTGTAGAGAGAAAGAATATGACTCTTATTGAGTGTGCTCGCACTATGCTCCATGATAGTCATCTTGGACTACAATTTTGGGCAGAAGCGGTGCACACGGCATGTTATGTGCTCAACAGGATCCTAGTGAGACCCCGAACGAACAAAACTTGTTTTGAGTTATTTTATGATAAAAAGCCTCAAGTTAAGTATTTTCGAGTTTTTGGTTCAAAATGTTTTATCAAAAACACCTTTGGTAATTTAGATAAATTTGAGCCAAGATCCGATGAATGGATATTTGTTGGATATTCCACACGTAGCAAAGCCTACCGGATATACAACAAAACCTCCTCAACGATCGAGGAATCACTACACGTATCATTTTATGAAGATTTTGATTTTCCTCATGTTATTGATGATAGTGTAGATGCTATTTGTGATTCTCTTAGTAATGTTAAGATTAATGATTCTATTATTGAGACTAACACTACTAATGAGATTGTTGAAGATGTTCCAATTGATACAGGAATACCCAAAGCTTACCCAACCGTTCGCAACCACCCTCATGACCAAATTATTGGAGATATTGGTGTGGGTGTTCGAACGAGGTCAAGAATTGAAGAATTCTCTCATTGCGCATTTGTCTCTACCATTAAGCCAAAGAATATCCAAGAAGTCTGTGAGGATAGCTCTTGGATAGTGGCAATGGAAGAAGAACTAATGCAATTCGAGAGAAATGAAGTTTGGGAGCTCGTTCCTCTTCCAAGTGGTCACCAAGTTATTGGGACTAAATGGATTTTCAAGAACAAGACCGATGAGATCGAGGTAATCACAAGGAACAAAGCAAGGTTAGTAGCTCAAGGCTACCGTCAAGAGGAAGGTATCGATTTCGAAGAATCCTTTGCCCCCGTAGCTAGATTAGAAGCCATTAGATTGCTTTTATATTTTGCATCTCATTAGAATTTTAAACTATTTCAAATGGATGTTAAAAGTGCATTTTTAAATGGGATTGTCAATGAATAAGTGTATGTTTCTCAACCTCCCGGTTTCATACATGAAAAATTTCCAAACCATGTTTTCAAACTTAAGAAAGCGTTGTATGGGTTGAGACAAGCTCCTAGAGCTTGGTATGATCGACTCAAGACATTTCTTTTGGATTTAGGTTTTAAAATGGGAGAAGTTGATTCCACTCTTTTCATTAAAGATTATGAAAATGACATCCTTTTGATTCAAGTTTACGTAGACGATATAATATTTGGTTCTACTAACTTTAATCTTTGTCAAGAATTTTCTAAGTCCATGAAGGATGAATTCGAGATGAGCCACATAGGAGAGCTCAACTATTTCCTCGGACTACAAATTCGACAAATGAAGGATGGGACGTTCATACATCAAACCAAGTACACATGGGAGCTTATCAAGCGATTCGGGATGGAATCGTCTTCAAGCAAAAGGACTCCCATGAGTACGACAACCCATCTACACAAGGATGAGAACGAAAAAGATGTAGACGTTCGTCTATATCGAGGTATGATCGGTAGCTTACTTTATTTAACTGCTAGTAGGCCCGATATCATGTTTTTCGTATCCTTGTGTGCTAGATATCAAGCTAGACCTAAAGAGTCACACTTGATTGCGGTTAAACGAATATTTCGTTATCTCAATCAGTCACTAGATTATGGGTTACTTTACCCTAAATCTAGCACATATGAGTTAATCTCATATAGTGATGCTGACTTTGCCGGATGCAAATCCGATAGGAAAAGTACTAGTGGCACTTGCCATTTTCTAGGAAATTCCTTAGTTTCTTGGTTTTCCAAGAAACAGAACTCGGTATCATTATCCACGATTGAAGCGGAATATATTACCGCGGGTCTTGCATGTGCACAAGTTCTTTGGATAAGACACACTCTTATGGACTATGGTATCAATTGTGATACTTGCCCTATCATGGTTGATAACCAAAGTGCCATATGTCTTTCCAAGAATCCAGTACATCACTCCCGTACCTAACACATAGATGTGAGACACCACTTTATCAATGATCATGTAGCTAAGAAGGATATCATCTTAGAATACATTGAAACCCAAAAACAAATCACCGACATATTCACAAAACCTCTTAAAGAAGATTCATTTGTGAGGTTGCGTGAAGAATTAGGGATTATGGGTGAATATGAAATTTAGGAGCTCAACCTTCTTGTTATTAACACTTTACGAGCTTATTTCATTATGTTGCCTCTCTTCGTTTGTTATATCTTATATTTGTTTTAAGAAAGGCAATTGAGATTTCTGTGATTTCATGAGTTTTCAGATTGTTTTAAGAGATTTATGTTATCAATGATTTATCGTTTTATATTGATTTTATGATGAGTTTATGATTAGAGTATAGGTTCTAGGGTGAGTTGTGCATATCCTTTGGATATTAATCTCACTGTGCATTTTTGGACCAGGACAGATGACTGTCTTTCTTTCGACAGTCGACTGTCATACTCTATCTTCTCTGTCTGCAGATTGTATCTTTCGCACAGATGACTGGTGACAAATTTACAGTCGACTGTTTGATCAACAGGCGACTGCATTTTAGTCATCAGGCGCCTGTCATTTCTATCACATTTCGTCAGTAGTCTCTGTCTTTTTCATCAATTTTATTGATTCTCAGTCAGTCGACTGAAGGGTATAATATAGTCGAATGTCCCTTGGACAGTCGACTGTATATTACTTTACAGTCGACTGTCTATCATTCTAAGCTTATTTCTTATCACTTCAGCCAGTCGACTGAGTTTTGTTCATCAGTCGATTGTCTCATGTTGTGGCGGTTCACTGCTTTGATCTAAGCCGTCGATTCTTTGATCCAACGGCCCAGATTATTTTGCCTCTTCCTTAAATCTTCGAGAAGTTCATTTAAACCCACGATTTCTCTCTCCTCTGATTGAAACCCTTCGTTTTCCCCGCTCGAAACCTACTGTCAATCTCTCCTCCGATTTTGTCGAGCCTACACACGATCTTACTCCTTCGTTTGGTTGCTTGAGTGTTGCTCATTAGTAGATCGACAACTTTGAGGTATCCTGTCTGTTTGTTTCTCGGTGCTTATTTGACCTAGCCTCTGTCGATCGCTCTCATGGATCCTCCTGATCAGCTTCCCTCTTCGCCCTCTTCGTCTGGAGATTTCTTGAATGTCGTGGTCAGTGACCCCATTCCATCGGCTAATGTTGCTGAACACACTTCTCAGCCGGCTGATCATCCTCCTTGTACTCCTCCATCAGTGCCCCTAGAGGATTTCCTCCTCGCTAGACTGACTGATCGTGTCACTTCTCTCGAGAAGCTTGCTGCCTCGATGGATGAGAAGCTCTCTCTCCTACTCGAGCTCCAGTACAAGTCTCTCATGCTTCATGGGTTTTCCATTCCTACTGAGCTTCAGGCCATGTTCTCTAAGTCTGAGGATACTGCCCATGCGGCTGTTCCTCCTCCTCCAGGCTTTGTGCCGGTGACGTCCGTTGTCCAGACCCCCGTTCCTGCTCATGCGGAATCCTCTACCGCGCGTGCTTCGTCTTCCAAGGGGAAGACTCCAGCTTATCCTACTCGACGCTCTGCTAGGCTGATGTTCCGCCCATCTGGTCGTCCCTCGGACCCCTCTGTCATTCATATTGACTGATGTACAGCTTTTTCTTTTTGTTCACTCACCCGGAGACCTAGATTTTTTTGGTCTGTTTTGGTTGGGTTGAGTGGTTCTTCTGTGTTTGTATGCTGGTTATATTTTGTGTAGTGATGGATATTTGGTGATGATGTCTGAGTATTATGATGTCTGATGTATGATGATATATTATGATGTATTTTTAAGATCATGATGTTGATTTTTTTATCATGATGTATTTTGTTGGACATGTTGATGTCCATTTGACTTGTACTCTTGTGATATCTCTTTTATATATAAATGATATTGCAGTTTCTTCTTACGTTTCACATTGTATCATTGCTTATCATATCTGTGTGATGTTTATGATATTGTCTCCTTGAATGATATATTCTCCTCTGATGTGTTTTTGAGACAATATTGGACTTGATATTGGATTATACATATTATATATGATGTGATGCATTTTTTTGACAATATATTTTCTTCGTAGATCTAAAATGTTGATATTGGACTTCCATTCCTCTATTCACATAAGTTTATGATGTGGTTTTATGAGTTTTAGTTTTATAAATCCTTAAACTCTCTGATTGTTGACAGTTGTTATTTAGCACGATTGTTGTTGTTGTTATTTTACTCCCACCTTTTGGATAATGCCATAGGGGGAGAGAAATAAACACATAGATTAATAATGAATGTGCTAAGTTTATACTAATAACACTTGAATCTAAGATTGAAGTTGCCTTAGATTCAGGGAGAGTAAGATACAATGAATAGGGATTTTATTTCCTAGATTTCATGATTTCATTTCATTCATGCATATCTTACTCATTTGCTTCAATTGATATATAGATGCCCTAATATTTATTGTCTAACTTGATTGGCATCTATGTAGGGGGAGTAAGTTTTTCGTTAAGCACAATTATTTATCTTTTTGTTTATATTTGTTTGTCATCATCAAAAAGGGGGAGAATGTTGAGTATTGGACTTCTCCCTACTTGGTGTTAATGATGAGCAAACATAAATACTTGTGACTAATCTCATATTTTGTAGTTAATCCATTGCCTAAGCTTATTATGAAGATCTACTTGCAATGGATGACACTCAAAGATCATTGAAGGCAAATGAAATGGATTGGATGATCGTAGATGGTGATTGAAGCTCCTAGAAGACTTCAAGCTCATGTGTTGGATAGAAGAGAGAGTTCGTCAAATGTAACTTTCCTATTTTCTCTAAGAGTATGTAGCTTAGAAGTAGAACTTTATTGGAGCACACACACATCTTCATTTCTGTCTTAGGATGTCTTTAGTTCAAGCTTCCTTTGACTCCAATTCATTTCAAACTAGATTGTGCATATCTTGTCTATAACAGTCGACTGCTGAACGTTTTACAGTCGTCTGTCTCAAAAACAGTCGACTGTGTTTTGTTCTACAGCCGCCTGTTATGCACAAACTTTTATAGTCTAGTTTTGGGCTTCTCTGTTTTATTTCTTCAGGCGACTTATGAATGATTCACAGGCGCCTGTTCAAGTGACAGTTGACTGTGTTTCGTTAATCAGTCGCCTGTCTGTCTTTTGCCCAAATCCTAGTCTCTCTGTTTATTTCGGCTAGTCGACTTATGTTGGATTTACAGTCGACTGTCTATTGGATCAGTCGACTGTCAATGCTGCATCAGTCGTCTGTCTGTGAGCCAATTTGTTGACTCAGCTCTCTGGAAAATCTCAGGGTTTTGACAGTCGTCTGTAGAAGGATTTACAGTCGCATGTTCTGATTAACAGTCGACTGTTATCTCTTCGTCATTCGTCTGTCCTGTTATCCCAGATGTTTTCCAGAATCCTTCAACTTACCCATCCTTCGGCCAGTCGCCTGTAGTAGGATTTACAGTCGCCTGTTGGTTCAACAGTCGACTGTCTATGCTTCATCAGTCGACTGTCCACGTGGTAAGTTACCGTTATGAATTCTCACCTACCCTATCTGACTGTGCAACAGTCGACTGTCGCGAGCACAGATTCTATCCGTTGAGAGTTTTCTCACGGATTCCAAAAGGGTTTTTTGCTAATTCTGTCTTGAGGATTTGAGAAACCTATATAAGGAGCATCTACTGTTCTATTGAGATGTTACTCATTCCATTGCAAAATCTTTCAAGCTTTCATTCTCAAGATCAAATCTCTCAAATCCTAAAGCCCTAAGAATTCCTATCTTCAATCTCTTGCTCTCCAACCTAGAACCAAAGAGACATCTTCTAGGCATTTCGTGCAGTCAAGAGAAAGGGCTTTCCTCTCTTCCAAGAGAGTCTTTCAACATACAACACACTTCTCCTTAAAGTTCTACTTCAAGGCATAGGTGATTGTAAGTGTTGCTTTCATATTTCATAACTTTCGTTATTTGAATTCACTCTCGGGTTGTGAGAGTGGTTTGCTTGCTCCCAAGTTGTGGGAGTCAAGGACAATCGATTGTATTTCGATTTCACTTGTAGGGTTGCTACAAGTGGGTTTTAAGGAAACCTCAAGTTAGGGTTCTAACTTGAGTATCCGGAGGTATCCGGGTGGAGGGACGTAGGATTACCGGGAACAAGTCGGGAAGTGACTTGGGTAATCCGAAGCCTTGAATCATCATTGTGTTTGCTTGTGTTTCATTTTGGGTTTAATTTCTATTCCGCACTATTTTGTTGGTTAGCATTTAAATTGGTGTAACTATCTTTTTAAATTGCTTAAACACTATTCAACCCCCCCTTTAGTGTTTTCTCCATAGTCAGGGTCCTTACATTAGATCGATCGATCGATCGATCGCTAGGGTTTAGATCGATCGATCCTTTCTATCTTTCTTCCCTCTCGATCGCCAGGGTTTAGATCGATTGATCGGCTTCGCAGAGGACGGAGAGATAGGGTTTAGCTCGAGGACGGAAGAACCTTGTTTTTTTATCTCCACAAGATCAGAGGCTTAGCTGCGATGGCGAGAAAAAGGCTTTGGGATGAGCTGGAGATGAAAAATTTTGGAGGGGGAAATGGGATGAGCGGGGGATGAAAAATTTTGGGGGAAATTTACTTGACGTTTAACAGCGCTGGGAGAAAAGAAGCGATGTCTATTTGCTGACCTTTAACAGCGCTTGTAGAAAGAAGCGATGTCTATTATCTGACTTTTAACAGCGCTTGTAGAAAGAAGCGATGTCTATTATCTGTGCCTCTAATAAACATCGCTTGTAGAAAGAAGCACTGTCTATTATCTAACCTTTAACAGCGCTTGAAGAAAAAAGCACTGTCTATTATCCGACTTTTAGCATCGCTTGCAGAAAGAAACGTTGTCTATTATATGTGCCTCTAATTAACAGCGCTTATAATTGGCAAGCGCCGTTAAAGGTGTGCTATTAAAGGTCCTTTTTGTAGTAGTGTTAGCAGAATAAATTCAAAGAATCTTGTAGGTAATCTATCAGAATAAATTCAAAGCCTATAAAAATAATTTATTTGCCTTGTTGTATTTAAGTTGATCTGATCCTTTTCTAAATTTCAATTTGCAGGTTGTATCAAGTGCTATAAAAACTTGTTATTAGGTTATAAAATCCAGGTTCTCTTTGGTTGGTTTAAAAGATTGCATAGAGGAGGGTTGATTGATAACATCTGAAACAAAAAAAATCAATATGCAAGATCCCAAGATGATATTCAAATGATGGTCTTATGGTTTTCGTGGAGCAATGATGTGTTCCGACTAACTATAGCAAGGAGTACTCCATTATATTAGTCTCTTAAATTTGTTAAACTAAATTTGAATATTTCAGTTTAATAGGCTTTATATCACTTTATGCGATGATTGAAGAATCAGCTGCTCCAAGTCTTGTGTGTTAAACTTGGTTCTGATATTATGTGAAATGTCTCTAGAACCACTGAAAATGTTTGATCGCCACTGAGGTATTCTATTTTATTATGGGGAGTGCACATGCTATTTTGTTATGACGTGTTGTTAAGATCATTATACATAACACAATTGTATATATGTGTTGATACAATTTGTTATGGGGAGTCCCTATTACACAATGATACAATTGTTTCAGTTGTACTCGTTTCTTATTCTCATTTCAGTTTGTTATGGGGAGGAGGAGCTCAGTGTTTATCCTGCCTTCAACTTACGTCTTTTGCTCTCCGTCTTAGAAATTACATGGGCAGCAGATCAAGTCGTAGCAATAGTAGCAGGGTAATGAGGATTTCAGTTTCTTGAATCAACTGCTTCTTCGTGTGATTATTAATGTTAAGATAGGAAAATATTCTAGAGCTTTACAAACATAACATGAACATGCATATGCATCATGTGCAAATTGGTGGGAAGCATAACAATCCTAGTCAATTAAGTAAGATTGGATGTCCATTCTCTTTTCAGCTTGCATGCACTACTTTACTGGAACCAAGTAATCATCAGCTCTGTCACTCTTGGTTCCCTTTTTGAGTGAAAATGATTTCTATCCCAGGTTGATTTACTTGAAATATGATGGATGGATGATACCTTGATGTTGTTTGCAATCTTTAGTATAAAATCTGTTTCATGGACAGATTTATCGGACCTTTTATGTGGGAAACCAAACGATGAAATATTGGATTAGTGGAAGATCAATGGTTCAAAGCTATCATCAGTAATTTTGGTCAGTATGCAGTCTACAATCTTTTTTTTGTGAAACACGATGATGTTTATGTGTCTGCTTCTGTTGGTGCAGGTGTAAGCTGGGCCTTTGAATCCCAGTTTGGTGCTGGGTGCATCTATTGCATAATTTCCTAATGTAAACAGGTTTATCTTCCATATGCATTTTTTCATGTAGATCTCTTGTTTGATTATTTTTTAGAAGCTAACAATATTGCATAATTTTGTTTTTTAGATAGCTATGCACAAGGCATTAGACAGCATTGTATGTTAATTAAAACAATATTATGACTAATATCTGTATGAGCTACAATAATCAACACTGACATTTTTCTTTGGAACCTATCAGCTACTTTGGCACCGAAGATATCTGAAACTGTCAAAGGGAAGTTGAGCTTGGGGGCACAGATTCTTCAAGCTGGAGGAATCGAACCAAACGTATATTCAGATTGTTATTGTCGATGATTTCGAGTTCTGGTTCATGGGTTTTGTTTTAGCATTCTGTTGTTTTAGTATTCTGTTGTTTTAGTATTACATGTGAAACTGAGTGAGTTGCTTTGTTGATGTGTGGCTTTTAAAATGTTGTTCGATTCTAAGTCTTGAACTTGTGTGTTTTAATGTTTGTACAGAGTAATGTTTGTACAGAGTATATACAATGCTTCAATATTCTATATTTATCATCGATTTGTATCTTGTTTCATTTAATCCAGTCATAGATATGACCAATTCATCGTTTTGTGATCAGGATGGTATAAATCTAAGTATTAATTTAACTATGACATATTTTATGACATGGCTGTTGTATTATTCTTAATGTTTCATTGTAATTTTATTAGAGGCCCAATAGGCAGGCCCAAAGCCCTCTTTAAACCCATTTGGGCATTCTAAAAATGCCCATTTGGGCTTTGGGCCAGCCCGAAAGTCCGCCCATTTCAATTGGGCATCTATTTGGCCCGGCCCGACCCGACTCATTCTCATCCCTAATTCTACGAAAGCCCAATGCTTTTGAAATCCAAATGTAAATCTTGTGCTTACAAACATAACACACATGAATATTCAAGTGTTTTTGTGTGACATTTGACGTGAAGTCCACGTATTTTGGTTTGATTATAAACTAGAATCCTGTGATGAGATAATCTAAGTAAATTACACGCACTCGGTAAGAGTGGAACTGTCATGACATCATTTTTGTTTTAGCGTTTCCTATCTTTCTCACAGTGCTTATTAAATTTGTCATGTTTTTTTCTGCCTCTATGTTCCCATATTCCTCTCTATTCAAACCACATTGACAACATTTATTACTTCATTGTTTTGCTACTATTTGTTGCCACATCTTACTTATTTGATTATATTGCTTATTATTATTGAATGTGATTTTCCTAAACTATTGGGTGATGCTAATTGTTGAGTTTTCGTCATACTTGTTTTATTTAAGCAAAATTGCCAAAGTTTTTTTATTGCATTTTGATCCATATTCACCCACCCTTAAGGATCCTACAGTACAACTGTACGTAACTCTCATGCCTGACCTTTGTTTTTAACAATTTTTGTCACATTGAGAAGCTACAGAAAACGCTAGCTAACAATATATCGTAAGTCACTCAACTTGGAAGTTTATTATTGTTAAACCTGAAAGGTAAGATCTATGACTGCAGGAACAGAACATGGAATTAAAAGATCAGAGAGTAAACCGAGAAATAAACTATGGGAGCAATGAGAAGAGAAGGTAGCAGTGGAAAAAAAGAGAAAAATGGAAAACTTATCCAGCCATGGATGTGCCACTGCCTTGAAAACAAATACGGCCCGACCGTGGTGGTAATCGGATGATGTTGGTTGCTCCCAAAGGTTAACACAGTCGCGGCTGAACGCGTCCACTGGCAGACCGACGCATGGAGCTTGCACAGAGATCGATACCCAGGAGGAGGAGGCATTGAAGAGGTGGTGATTTTTGTTGTATGAATTTTCGCTGTGTGAAAAAACTCTTGACAATTGAGTTTATATAGAGGAAAAGATATGACTATTGGAATTCAGCCATGAATAAAATTAATAACGCAGTCATTAAAAGAGAAAATGGTTGTTGAGACATTAAACGCCAATTTAATGAAAAATTGGCTGTTGTGGAAAATAAAAACGTAATGGGCTTTTTGAATTCTTAAAAACAAAATGGGCTAAAAACACGAGACAAAACTCGGGTACTCCGCGCACGCACCCGTGAACCCCCCTGTGCAGGCATGACGCCAGTGCACACACGCTAAGGGTTTCCGGATATGTCATCCACATTTTCCATTCGGCCCAACCCGATTTGGGCTCGGTTCCAGTTTGGGCTCATGCGCCCACGAGATGCCCCTTATTCTTAGCCCATATACAAGTCCAATAGCTCATATAAAAGAAGTCTCTTATATACCCACACAAGGGAGTCACCCTATCCAATGTGGGACTAAAAAAGAAGAGTGGAAGTGAACAAATGGATAAAAGAGCCATTAATTCCGACAATCCCCGACTTAATGGCTCAAGAAAGAGAAGATAAAGATCTTAGGTAAAGAGGGATGAATACTTAAGTATCAATGTTTTTCGATTGAATTGATACGTAGTGAAGTGAGGCAATAACTTACTTTCTAATGAGTGAATTGCTCTTGAACTCATTAGATTTCGGTTGAGAACCCCCACAACACATATTGTTCCCTTAAGTTTGTGCAAACTTTGTGATACATAACAAGTGTTATAGGCCATGCGCACACCTTGGGTCTCGTGAGTGCTCTAGAAAGACTGCCCTTGTCTTTCATAGATGGCAGCCAACCCCTCACACCCACATAGGTGGTTCATCAAGTGCTTCTCCATAGCACCACCAAAACTGGTTATGATACTATTAAGAGCATATAGCTCAATCTCTGCTTAAGTCCATCAAGTGCTTTTCAATAGCACCACCAAAACTGGTTATGGACTTGTCTCAAAGTGAATCCATCAAGTGCTTCTCAATACCACCACCAAACTTGGCTATGGATTCAAAGAACACTACCTCACGCCATAGGGATGGAAATGTAGTGTTTGTTAAGGATCATATGGCTTTGTTAGACCACACTGGGTATCAACCATATAACCTTAACTCATGGGCTTTAGCCCCATCCCCCTCGACGAATCAAGAACCACTTTCCTTGGCAATCCTTTGGTTAGTGGATCTGCAAGATTTCTTTCAGACCTTACATATTCCAAAGAAATTACTCCATTTTTCAGGAGTTGTTTAACCACACCGTGCCTGATCCGAATGTGTCTCTTCTTTCCGTTGTAGACACTATTTTTAGCAACACCAATGGCTGCCTAAGAATCACAATGAAGGGAAACTGGAGCAGTTTTCCCTCCCCACAAAGGCACGTCTGCTAACAAGTTCCTTAGCCATTCAGCCTCTTGCCCTGCCAACTCAAGAGCAATAAATTCAGATTCCATGGTGGAGCGTGCTATACATGTCTGTTTGGAAGACTTCCAAGATATAGCACCTCCACCCAAAGAGAATAAAAAACCACTAGTTGAACTAACTTCATCGTTATCTGAAACCCAGTTTGCATCACAAAATCCTTCTAACACAGCAGGAAATTTGCTGAAATGCAAACACCAATCAACAGTCCCTTTCAGGTACTTTAATAAACGATGAAGAGCAGTCCAATGTTCATTACTAGGGTTATGAGTATACCGACTTAGCCTGCTAACAGCATAGGCTATATCAGGTCGAGTACAGTTCATAATGAACATCACACTTCCTATGATCTTAGCATATTCAGATTGAGAAATACTCTCTCCTAAATTCTTTTTCAAATGTATGCTAGGGTCATAGGGAGTTCTAGCAGGAACAACATCAAAGCAGTTGAATTTCTTCAGCACCTTCTCTACGTAATGAGATTGACTCAAGGAGATGCCATAAGAGTTTCTAACAATTTTAACTCCTAAAATGACATCAGCTTCTCCTAGGTCTTTCATCTCAAACTGAGATGACAAGAAATTTTTGGTATCATTTACAATATCTAGATTGTTCCCAAAAATTAACATGTCATCGACATAGAGACAAATAATTACACAATCTGATCCTATTAGTTTAGAATAAACACAAGAATCAGATGTGTTTACAACAAAGCCATTCCTTATTAAGGTGCTGTTGAATTTCTCATACCATTGCTTAGGAGCTTGCTTTAAGCCGTATAAAGACTTTCTAAGCCTGCAAACCTTATTCTCTTCACCAGCAACTACAAAACCCTCGGGTTGGGACATGTAGATTTCTTCTTCTAGATCACCATTTAGGAAGGCTGTCTTAACATCCATTTGATGTATGACTAACTCATGAATTGCAGCTAAGGCAATTAGAGTCCTTATGGTTGCAATCTTGGTCACATGAGAATAGGTGTCAAAGTAGTCTAATCCTTTCTTTTGAGTAAAACCCCTGATCACAAGTCTGGCTTTGAATTTTTCTATCGATCCGTCAGGTCTCATCTTTTTCTTGAAAATCCATTTATTGCTAATGGGCTTATTACCTTTAGGTAACTCAGCTAATTCCCAAGTTTGATTGGATACAATAGAATCAAGTTCGCTTTTAATAGCCTCTTTCCAAAAACTAGCATCAATGGATCTCATTGCCTCATCATAGGTTTTTGGGTCTTCTTCTATTATAAAGGTAGACACTATCTCATCACTAAGCATGTCTATACATCCATTTTCTGACAGAAAGGCAGTTATAAAGTCAGGTCCAAAATTGGTTTCAGTCCTTTGCCTCTTACTCCTTCTAGGTTCTTCACTAAAAGTAGAACTACATGTATGCATATCAGAAGATATAGGTGAAGAAGAAGGAAGAGACTCAATAGGAGGTACAAGGGACAAGGATTCTGTTAATTCCTTTTTCAAAGGAAAAACATGCTCAAAAAACTCTGCATCTCTAGACTCAGAAATAGAGTTATCTGTTAAGGACATGAATCTATATGCAGCACTATTATGAGCATACCCTATAAAAACAGTATCATAAGTTTTAGACCCAATGTTTGACTTCTTAAAGTCAGGTAGTCCTACCTTTGCCAGACACCCCCACACTCTAAGGAATTTAAGGTTAGGGGGATAACCTTTCCACAATTCATAAGGTGTTTTGTCTAGTTTCTTATGGGGTACTCTGTTAAGGATATGGCAAGCAGAGAGAATGGCTCCCCCCCACATGTCATCAGATAATCCTGAACTTAAGAGCAGTGCATTCATCATTTCTTTCAGAGTCCTGTTCTTTCGTTCAGCTATACCATTTTGTTGAGGAACATAAGGAGCACTGAACTCATGTATGATTCCATTCTTCTCACAGAAGTCTTTTAAGGTATGTGAGCTATATTCTCCACCTCTGTCAGACCTAAACCTTTTGATTTTTCTATCAAGTTGGTTTTCTACTTCTGTCTTATATTTAATGAACATTTCTTCAGCCTCATCCTTAGTTTTTAGAAGATATACCCTAGTGAATCTAGAGTAATCATCTACAAAGGTGATGTAGTAATGTTTTCCTCCTTTACTTCTAGTAGATTTAAAGTCTGCTAGGTCTGAATGAATTAAACCGAGAAGTTCTGACTTCCTAACAGCAACAGGTTTACAAGGTTTTTAGTGTATTTAGCTTCTACACAAATTTGACATTTAGAGAATTCAGATGAACTTGCAGCAGATATTAGATCTAAGTTATTTAATCTCTTAATAGAAGCAAAATTGACATGCCCTAGTCGGCAATGCCATAAGTCTAAAGACTCAGCAATATAAGCAACATCAGATTTATTTATTGAATCAGAAACTACATTCAGAATGAAGAGTCCATCACTAAGATAGCCCTTCCCAACAAAGTCCCCACTGCGAGAAATAACAACCTTGTCAGCCTCAAAGACAAGTTTTAGACCTGCTTTGTTTAGTAAGGCACTAGACACGAGGTTGCGACGCAGAGATGGGACATAAAGGAAGTTGCTGAGGGAAAGAGTCTTTCCTGATGTTAGTTTCAGCATGATAGTACCTTTACCAGCAACTCGGGCAGCATCGGAATTTCCCATGAAGACGCATTCTGTGTCCGCAGCATCCTTGAAGTCGTGGAACAGATCTTTGTTTGCGCAGAGATGTCTTGTAGCGCCAGTGTCTAGTATCCAATCAACATTATTGGCCACCATGTTAGCTTCAACGATGACTGCAGCAATGACTTCATCTTGTTCAGCAAGGTTGGCTTGAGCAGTAGGTCCACCTTGTTTCTGAGGCGGCTTTTGGGTTTCCTGGCGTTGAAAGCATTGGTAAGCCTTATGGCCAGGGTTCCCGCACACATAGCAGCCAACGTTTGGCTTCTGGACCTTGCTGTCTGGTTTGGTGAAGTGACTTGACTTCTTGGTCTGTCCTTGTTTAAAGGGCTTCTTCCCTTTGTTGTTGAACCTGGTTTTGTTGGAGGGGCCAGTAGATTCAACTATGTTAGCTTTGAAAGAATTGACAGGTGAAGGGCCAGGCTTATCTTTGAGGCGATTAGCCTCTTCTGTTTGCATATGACTGATGAGCTCCTACAGGGACAGATCTTTCTTCTTGTGTTTGAGATGGTTCCTGTACTCAGCCCAGGAAGGTGGGAACTGCTCCAACAGCACGTTCGCTTGAAAGATCTCGCACATCTTCATGCCTTCGTTGAGAACATCTGCACAAAAGTTCTCGTAGTTGTGAACTTGTTCCATGATGTGCTTGTCGTCGAGCATTTGGAAGTGGAGCCACTTGCCAACGACATACTTCTTCTTTCCTGCATCATCAAATCCATACTTCTTTTCTAGGGAATCCCAGATTAGTTTAGCTGACTTATGAATCATGTATAAATCAAATAAGGAATCCTTCATATGATGAAGGAGGTGACAATGCACAGTTTTGTTGTCTTTATCATATTTCGTAATTTCTGCAGAAGCAGAAGAGATGGCAGGAGGAATAACAGCGATAGCATCACCATCAACGGAAGTTGGTGGAGTGCCGGAAGGAGGAGGAAGAGGGGGACAGTCTTTGTAAAGGACGTAGTCAATTTCAAGCTGTTCAAAAAACATCAAGAGTTTTTGGGACCACCGTTTGTAGTTGGTACCATCGAGGGGTGCCAATTTGGACAGATCGAGAAACAATTTGGTAGGAGTGACAGACATAGACAAGAACGTAGTTGTTTTCAAATTGTTAAACCTAAAAGTTAAGATCTATGACTGCAGGAACAGAACAGAGAGTTAAAAGATCAGAGAGTAAACCGAGAAATAAACTGTGGGAGCAACGAGAAGAGAATGTAGCAGTGGAAAAAAAGAGGAAAAGGGAAAATTTATCCCGACCGAACGCGTCCACTCGCGGCCAGACGCATGGAGTTTGCACAGAGATCGATACCTAGGAAGAGGAGGAATGGAAGAGGTGGTGATTTTTGCTGTATGAATTTTTGCTGTGTGAAAAAAATCTTGACAATTGAGTTTATATAGAGGAAAAGATATTACTGTTGGAATTCATCTATGAACAAAATTTAAAACGCAGTCATTAAAAGAGAAAATGGTTGTTGAGACATTAAACGCCAATTTAATGAAAAATTGGCTGTTGGGGAAAATAAAAACGTAATGGGCTTTTTGAATTCTTAAAAACAAAATGTGGCACTCCGCGCGCACACCCGTGAACCCCCCCTGCGCAGGCACGACGCCAACGCACACACGCTAAGGTTTTTCGGATCCGTCGCCCACATTTTCCATTCGGCCCAACCTGATTTGGGCTCGGTTCCAGTTTGGGCTCATGCCCCCGCGAGATGCCCCTTATTCCTAGCCCATATACAAGTCCAATAGCATATATGAAAGAAGTCTCTTATATACCCACACAATGGAGTCACCCTATCCAATGTGGGACTAAAAAAGAAGGGTGGGAGTGAACAAATGGCTAAAAGAGCCATTAATTCCAACAATTATCACATCATTTGGAGTTAATCAGAGTGATTAGTTTATTCACTTGGAAGGGCAACAGGTTTCTGCTTTCGTTTCCATGCATAGTTGTTAGTCTCTCAATTTAGAAGGACATGCATCGCTATCTTGGAAATGAGTGTAGTAATTATTAGCCTATTTACTTGGAAGGACTAGGCATCATTAGCAGCTTCCTTACTAGGTTTAGCAGTTTGTATATAGTACTGCTGCTTTGTGGTTAAGCGTAAAGGTTAGTCCATTCACTTATAATAACATGGTGTCGCTAGCTTTTTTGGGCATAACAAGTAGCACTTTAACTTAGAAGAATAATATATGCTTAATTTCGGAAAACTACCTCATACTTTCACTGAATTCCAAAAAAATACCTCTTATTTCGATTTAATCGCAAAACTACCTCATACTTTTCAGGTTTCGATAAACTCCCGCATACCTTGGTTTCATAGAACTACCTCATACTTTGCTTAATTTCGTAGAACTACCTCATACTTTGCTTAATTTCGTAGAACTACCTCATACTTTGCTTAATTTCTTAGAACTACCTCATACTTTGGTTTAATTTCTTAGAACTACCTCATACTTTAATATATGTGGGATGGTGGAGGAGCGCGGCTATGGGGGGAAGTGGTGGACGAGTGCGATGGTGGGGGAAGGGGGCGGTGGGGCTATGGTGGAGGGAGGGGGAGGCGGGCGACGGACGGTGGGGGTGGAGGGGGTGGTGGGTGGTGGTGGGTGAAAGGGGGATGGTCAACGATGGATATAGGGCGAAGGGTAGGGGCGGGGGTGAGGGGGAGGACGGTGGGGGAGTGGGAGGATGGCGGCGGCGAGTGGAATGGGGATGGACGGCGATGGATAGAGGGCGAAGAGCAATGGTGGGGGAGAGGGGGATATGAGGATGAGGGAGTTTATTGGAACCTTAAAAGTATGAGGTAGTTTTGCGATTATATCAAAATAAGAGGTATTTTTTTGGAATTCAGCTAAAGTATGAGGTAGTTTTCTGAAATTAAGCCGAATAGTATATTTCATGTCTTGGAGTCAAGAATAATAATTAACCTATTCCTTTGGAAGGATGGCATGTTACTACTTTTGTTGCTTAACATAGTCGGTGGTCCTTCGACTTAGAATGACATGCATCAACTATCTTGGAATTAAGTGTAACAATTAGTCAATTTATTTGAAAAGGATTGTGCATCATTAGCTTCATTATTAGGCATAGAAGTCGGTCATTCAACTTCGAATGACATGTGTAATGACCCGGATTTCAAGAGGCCACTACAATTTAAAAGATTTTTGCAGATCCTACTGGTTATCAATAAAAACAATATAGGCAAAATAGTAAATATACCAAAAAACATATATCAAATATATATGCATGGCTCAAAGAAAGAGAAGCTAATCCTTCAACTTTGAAACTACCTATGAAACATGTTCAACACCTGAGAGATATATACAATATTTGGATTAGAGTAGAGTATATCCAAACCAAGCATTCAGTTTATGTACAAAGCAAAATAAAAGAATAATAATACAAGGCATGAATGGTCAGTTATTGAACAAAGTGTAACATGTTTAAGAGTGTCAAGCTATGACCAATTTAAGCATTTGAAAGACATGCATGTTTACTTTAACTATTAAGGCATCAGTGACATATTGACAAACAATACATGGCCAGAGGAAAAAAGTATCACACTAACAAGCATCCAGAATATTAAATACTAATATGATTATCCTAGCAAGGCAACACGAAATTGTAGCAACAACTAAGCAAAAGATATCATATCCTACAAGTATTATCTTGTATACTAAACTGTGATGTCTTATACTACTATTGTGACTCATATTGTAGAGCACGATATGCAACCTGAAGACCACCTTGGACCACATGGGAGCTACCGGGCTAAGTCCAAAAATAGGAAACAAGGAGGGACTTATACTCCTTGGAACAAGACACAGGAAATGAATCCTCCCAAAGACGGGCCGAAAGTATGACTCTAATCGCTCTTGCATTCTCTCTAATATGAGTTATCCCAAAACCTAAAGCCCACTGTGATGGTTCGTATCAGTCATTACGCGTATTTCTATATTTCTAATATTAAAATAATTTCAAACGATTTCAAATACATTATGATTTTTAAAATAGTCTAAGCGTATACAATCTTAAATGTATATTATCAAAAAAAAATTGGTTCGGGGTGTTTTCTCACCGTTGATTGGTAGTACGGAGGTCCGAAGGTCCATGCTGACGTGAAGGGCATGGGAGACCTTCGGAATCGATCGGACGGGCAAGCTCTAGGGCAAGAATGCACAGATCCGAGACTGTGCACCGCAGGGAAGCTTCGACGCGGCAGCAGCCTCCGGGGTGGATCAGCCGAGCGGACTCTCGGTCGAGGACGCTCGAGGCCAATCTATCGAATGCCAAAGGGAATCTTCGGCGGGGTGACGTCTCCTTCGATCTGCAAAACAAGGAAGCTCATCAGGGGGGTCAGACCTTGGTTCTGACTAAGTCCCCTCTGATGCCTAAGTCAGATCTTGACTGAGAAGTGCTTCGGTGGAATCGAGCTTGGTTCACGGAGAGATCTAGCACGAGTTCTCAGGCCGAGCAATGGAAGAGAAATGTGAGGTGGAAGAAAGGTGTGTGGAGATGGTATACCTGGGTCTTAAGTGTCCAGGATTCGGTCCCTTGCGTTCTGTTCTTCGGGTCTCTTATAGGAGTCCCGCATGTCAACGCATTCATGACATTTATCATTCCTTCCTCCATGCCCACCCGTATTGATGGTCCCTTCAATGGCGATCAAGGCGGGCGAGATCTGGGAGTGGTTCCCCCCTTTGAGCGGGGTAAACCATTTTTCGAATGGCAGTCTTGGGCTGCTGCATCCCGACCCTCTCCACGGCCCCCTTTGGGCTGGAGCCCAGTGCATTTCTGGGACTAACAGTCAGTTCGCCTTTCTCCAGCCCACTCGGGGGGTTGTATCATTTGCCCCAATCACTCAGGCCATTTGACATGTGGCGGTTCGGTTCGAGGGATGTGATTCAGGTGGATTTAATGGGCACATCAGTCGAGACGGCGCATTAAATGAGAGTCATCACGGTGTAGGGCATCGAGAATTCTCCTGCCCCTTGGGTGCGGGATTCGGAGAGTCGCCCTCCATAGGATGTTGACACGTATGCTGGAACGAGTTATTGGAGATGACAGAGGGAATCTGGAGAGGGTTGTATAAGTGGATGCATTTACCCTCTGGGTGAAGGTTCTGCCCCTTCAGCGTCGCATTCCCCTTCATCATTTTTGCACTTGTCGTCGGTCTTTGGTGGTCCTTCGACATGTGTTCTTCGTCTTCCTCCTATACTCCTCGGGCAAGCCAGTCCGTATCCGGGCCCGACCGCATGGGTGGGGGGGCACTGGTGGCTTCAATTGCCGCCGGTGCTGTGCTTCCTGGCACGGGCGCCGAGATCCACCTGGCCGGGGCGATCCTTCTGGCATGCCCCCAGAGGTGATGGGGCAGCCGTCGATGGCCTGTGCTACCTCCACGGGAGAGCTTTGTTTCTCGTTCCTTCGTCTCTCTCATCGCACCAGGGCCCCCTCGATGAATGAGAGGAACTGCTTCCCCGGCCATTGTGAGGTCGGGGTGTATGTGAAGAGCTTTTTGTTTTGGTTGCGGTTCCACCTTCATCCCTTTGTGGCCGTATTCTCATTTGGGCTCGCTCATTGTCAGTTCAGCCCCAATGCCATTGGGTACCTGGTGGGGTTCCTCTTGTTGTGCTCGCTCCATAGAGTTGAGCCGACCCTGCCCCTCCTCTGCCAGTTTTACCGTCTGTGCCATCACAAGTCGGGCGCCTGACATTACATTACTACTAGGAAGGGTAGGAATTTGGTGTCGGGGCTGTCGTCCTCTGTGAAACATCAAGGTCATCGTCACGGATCATGTCCTGAGGAGAACTGTGTGGCCTACCAGTAAGTTTCCTTTTCTTGGGTCCGACTTTTCCCTTAACCCTTGGTCATCTCGTCATCTCTGTCTTGTAAGATGGGGCCGTTCGAAGTTCATCTACATGCGTCCTATCGATTTCTCTTCCCGAGCCCATCCCAAGGAGAGGCGATCACGTCTTGGATGTTATCCCGAAGCAACGATGTGGGTCATCTCAGGTCGGGAGAGGTCCGCCTGGCGGTGGTGAGAGGAGGGCAAGGAGCGCTCGTCGCTAGACCAAGGGAGAATGGAGAGGAAGAAGGCATGGGTTCTTACCCCGAGTGGGGTTCTTGCTAGGGTCATCCCTGTCTCCAAGGCCCCCTCGTCCCCCTCACACTCTCAGTACTGCGAGGACAAATGTCTGTGGGTGGCTTCTCTCCAGTCTGTCTGGCTTCGCTTCTCGTAAATTATGAGCGGTCCTTGGGTGTTTTTAGGTCAACCGAGGCCGACCTTCCGCAGCTGAAGAGTGAATAGCTCTGCCATCTCTTTCCAATGGGATTGAAGGAGTCCGTCTTCACCGACTACGTTGTTGCTGCTCGGCTGGCTGAGAACTCCTGCCTGCCCCAGGACTAGTCCGTGTTGGATGAGGTGAAGGGTGACGGGCTGGCTACCTTTGTAGTGCTCTGTGATCAGCAGGTAAGGTTACGTGCAACCTGGTGTATATTCTTTAGTGGATGCCCTTAACCCTTGGGGGTTTTCCCCTGGTGCAGGTGTCCTCGATTGGTCTGTCACTACAGCCAGTCAGTGGCGCTCGTCGATGCAGAGGCAAGCCTCGCTCGAAAGCAGGCGGCAGTTGAGGCCGCTGAGGAAGCTGCTCAGGAGGCCGAGGTTCGGGTGAGGTTGATGGAAACTCGGATCTCCGATCTTTCAGCCGAGGCCGAGAGGTTGGACACCACGAGGGCCGTGGCGCTGGCCGATAAATCCAAAGCTGAGGAGAGGGCCGCCCTAGCAGGGAGGCCTGAGAGGGTCAAAGAGGAGGAGGAGACCAACCTCGAGGAGCTCGAGGAGTTATTGGGGGCGTCGGAGTCGCGGGAGGCCATGCTCAAGGCAGAACTTGCTGAGGTGACAC
Organism: Scilla litardierei; assembly: GCA_030789695.1. Lineage (NCBI taxonomy): Eukaryota > Viridiplantae > Streptophyta > Magnoliopsida > Asparagales > Asparagaceae > Scilla > Scilla litardierei. The sequence goes on from CM061134.1 coordinate 185,011,821, forward strand.
GTGCGAGCAGGGCACTTCAGGGCTAGGTCGGCATCCTCGAGGCTCGGGTCAAGGAGCTGGAGAAGGTAGACCCTGCCCAGATAGCGTAGGAAGTGGTGAGGGAATATTCCGAGACCTTCGTCGCCCCCAGGGATGTCCAAAGTGTTTGAAGAGGGATTCCTCCACTGCCGATGTGAGATCGAGCACAAGTTCCCCGCCTCGGGGATCGTTTTTGAGAAGCTGGAGATGATTCCCAGGGAGGCTGCCGAGGCTGCCAACGTTGTCCCATCGGGAGATGTGTCCAAGGTCGCTGCGGTTGACCAGCCAGAAGCGGGGGCTTAACCTTTTCCATTTTGGCGTCTCACACCCCTCCTTTTGCAACTTTGTCAACGATCCCTTAGCCCCGGCCGATTTTTATAATATGTTTGTTGATGCTATGTTGATGTGCCCCCTCCTTCGATCCTGGTAGGCCTTTGTTGTCGGTTAGCTAGGCTCGAGGGAAATTGCCAAGTGTTGGATGGTCGCCTTGCTGAGGAAGCCACCCCCCCCGCCTTACGGTCAGTTGGTGATCAGCCTGATGGGGAGGGTTGCCCCCTGGCCTTTTGGTCAGCCGGATGGTCGGCCTGGTAGAGTTGTCCTCAGCCTTACGGTCGTCAGTTGATCGGCCTGTTAGGGGAGTTGCCCCAGCCATACGGTCATTCGGTGATCGGCCTGCTGAGGGAGTTGCCTTCAGCCTTACGGCCGATCGAATGATCGGCCTGCTGGGGGAGTTGCCTTCAGCCTTACGGCCGATCGAATGATCGGCCTGCTGGGGGAGTTGCCCCCAGACTTATAGTCGACAGGTCGATTGGCCTGCTGGGGGAGCTACCTCCAGTTCTACGGTCGATCAAATGATCGGCCTGCTGGAGGAGTTTCTGTTGAGTATTGGTGTTTCATACCAATGTTATTTTGATGATGATCACAACATTATGTTGTTGCTAATGACTTCCTTGTTTTAGTCTCATAGTTAACATTTCAAGAATATCATTTTTGGAGACTAAACACTTGGTGTAAGGATGGACATCAAGTGGAGAAGGGCCAAAGCTTGGACACAAGGGGTGCCAATGCTTGGAGATGATGGGGAGCATCAAGGCATCAAGATTGAAGCCATAGACTCTAAAGAAAGCAATGTAATCCATGTAATATTTCATTTATTGCTTTCTCTCTTTTTGAGTCTAGGTTTAATGTAATGCCTTGATAGATGGTCTACTCATTCATGCACATGTATTTAACCATCTTAGTGAGCCTTAGGATTATCATAGAATCCAACCTAATAGGTTCATCTTACCCAAAGACTCATTTGGAGTCTCTGGCTCTCCTACAGTCGCCTACTGAAGGTTTTACAGTCGACTGGGTGATTCCAGTCGCCTGTCGAGCCTTCTACAGTCGACTGGGTGCACTGCTCAAGTCAACTTATTATTGACTTTACCTGAGCTTTTTGCATCAGTCGACTGATGAAGTTTTTACAGTCGCCTGTGAAATGGTCAACAGTCGTCTGAAAGGCGTAAGTGCGAAAGTTGCATCTCTCTATTTATTTCCATTCATTGCAGCAGTCGACTGATGAAGGATTAACAGTCGCCTGTATATTTTACAGTCCACTGTGTTCTGGTCATCAGTCGCCTATATGCATACTGGGAGTAAAAATGCATCTCTCTGTTATTTTCCATCCCCTGCAGCAGTCGCCTGCTGAAGGATTTACAGGCGCTTGTCCTGTTTTCATTCGACTGTATCGTCTTCATCAGTCGACTATCTTGGCTCAGATTATAGCCATTGGGTTTTATTTAGCCGTTGGACAATCGACTGTCATTTTTTCATCAGTCGACTGTCAGTGACGTTTCAGCCCAGAAACTAGCCGTTACAACTTTTTGTTTTTGGCTATTTCCTTAGGTTTTGAGAGTTGATATAGGGTTCCTATATATATGAGAGGGCTGAGTTCACTGGAACTTCTTTGATGCTATTGAAAATCTTTTGAGATTAAATAAGCCACTCTCAAACTCTCTCATTTCCCTCTTAGTGCTCATTCTCTCCTTCATGCATTGAAGTCAAGCTCAAGGGACATCATCCAAGTGCTTTCAAGCTAATCTCATCACTTGGAGATCCTCTTCCATGCCTTGCATTCATTTATGAGTAAGTTCATCTCAAGTCATAGGTAAGAGTATTTGTTTTACTTTGTGTTTCTTTGAAACCCTAATTCTCTTTGTGGGAATTAGATACTCTCTTTGTGGGAGTTACTCTCTTTGTGGGAGTTTGGTGTCCTAGTGTAGGGCTAACCCTAATTCTCTTAGTGGGAGTTAGTAATTCTTTGTGTGGGAGTTAGACCCTTGTGTAGGGTTGGTTTGGTTCTTATGTAGGGCAAAATCCTCTGTGTGAGGTATCTCTTTGTGGGATTTGTATTCACTTCTCTTTGTGGGAAATATAGTGAATATCGGTGTGGCTGGACGTACCCAAGTTTTGGGGAACCAGGGTAAAATTTTGTGTTTGCGTTTGATTTGATTGTGGTGATTAATTCCTCTTGCACTTATTTTTCCGCATTTGCAAGTTTAATTTTAATTGCACAATTTATTGCCATTACACTATTCACCCCTCCTCTAGTGTGTTATTGTTAGTATTGTAAGGGTAAGGCGATCCTTACAGTTTTCCCAGCCTTACAGTCGATAGGTGATCGGCCTACTGGAGGAGTTGCCCCCAGCCTTACGGTCGTAAGGTTGGTTGGCCTGCTAGGGGAGCTACCCCTAGTCTTACGGTCGACCGAATGATCGGCCTGCTGGGGGAGTTGCCCCCAGCCTTACGGTCGATAATTAATCAGCCTGCTGGGGGAGTTGCCACAGCCTTACGGTCGATAATTAATCGGCCTGCTGGGGGAGTTGCCCCCTGCCTTACGGTCGATAGGTCGGTCGGCCTGCTGGGGGAGTTGCCCCCACTCTTATGGTCGATCGAATGATCGGTGTGCTAGGGGAGTTGCCCCAGCCTTACGGCCGATTAGTAGTCGGCCTACTGGGGGAGTTGTCCCCAGCCTTACGATCAACAAGTCAGGCGGCCTGCTGGGGGAGCTTCCCTCAGCCTTACGTTGAGTAAGTTTCAGGTCGTGTAGGCGGTCAATTATTTGGGATATTTTTACTTTTGGTACAATGCTTGTAAAGGGTTTGTACATTCTTTGCCTCACTGGTAGTATTTGCACAAGTGTTCCGCATTCCAGGTATGAGTGAGCTTTTCCCTTTTAACGTCGAGAGTCGGTAGGTAGACGGGCCATGGACTTCGACGATCTTATAGGGTCCTTCCCATTGTGCAGTGAGTTTTCTCTTGCTTGCGATCTCTGGGTTGAAGATAGCCTTCCTTAAGACTAGATCTCCGAGGTGAAAGCCTCTCCCTTTGACCCGGTGGTTGTAATAGTGGGCCACCCGTTGCTTCTGTCGGATGACGGAAGCTAGGGCCCGATCGTGCTGCTCGTCTATGAGCTCTAGGTTGATTTCTAGGCCTTCCGTGTTTTTTTGTTCGTCAAAGTGTCTAAGGCGAAGCGACTCCTTGCCTACTTCAACAGGAATGACCGCCTCGACACCGTAGGCGAGCATGAAGGGCATCTCCCTCGTGGATTCCTTGTAGGTCATTCTATATGACCAGAGTTTTCCGGGGAGTTCTTCTTGCCAAGCTCCATGTGCCTTCACCTACATTTTTATGAAGTGGTTCGAGGATGCACTTGTTGGCAGCCTCCATAATCCCGTTGGTCTGAGGGTGGGCTACGGAGGCAAATAGGAGCTTGATCTTCCAATCCGCACAGAATTCTTTGAACCTTAAGCAGTCGAATTGCTTCCCATTGTCGGTGACGATGGATCGAGGGATCCCAAATCTGTAGATTATGGACTTTCATACGAAGCTTTTTTCCGTTTTCCAGGTGATTGTGGCCAAGGGTTTGGCCTCGATCCATTTCATGAAGTAGTCCACCGCCACGATCAGGAACTTCCTCTGCCCGCTTGCGGGAGCCAAGGGGCCGAGAATGTCTAGCCCCCATTTGGCGAAGGGGATGGGGCTGATTATTGGTACGAGTTCGGCTGGGGGCGACGAGCTGAGCTTTGCAAACCTCTGGCACTCCGAGCACTTCCGAACGTACTCCACCGAGTCATCGACCAGGGTTGGCCAGTAGTACCCCTGCCTTAGGATCTTCAGCACGATCGTCTTGCCCTGGTGGTGGTTTCTACAGAGCCCTTCGTGGATCTCCTGGATGACGTAGTCTGTCTCCCGCGGTCCAAGGCATTTGAGGTAGGGGAGGACATCTGTCTTTGTACAATGTCTCTGTACAGTGCTTCCTCGTGAAGCATGTACCTAAGGGCTCTTCGCTCTACCATCTGGCGCTCCTATGGGTCCGTGGGGACCTCACCAGTGGTAAGGAAATGAATGATCGAGTCCATCGAGGAAGGTTCTCTGTCGATGTTCATCAGCTCCTCACCTCCCGTGATGGGGCTTTGGAGGCTCTCGACATAGATGGCGTGACCCAACTCTTTGAGGGAAGAGGAGGCCAGTTTGGAGAGGGTGTCGACGCGTACATTTTTTGACCTTGGTTTGTGGAGGGTCTCGGTGTGTCTGAACTTGGACAGTTCGAATTTGGCTGATGCAAGGTCGTTGCATCGTCTCCTCCCGAGCTGTGTAATCCCCCAACAGTTGGCTGATTAGCCTGATTATGAGTCTGGAGTCACTGAGGAGGCGTACAGTGTCTACCCCTAGCGCCCGAGCCAGCTTCAGGCCGTTGATGGCCGCCTCGTACTCTACCACATTATTGGTGGCCGGGAATTCGAACCAGAGGACGTATTCTACCGTGTTCCCGTCGGGGGACCAGATGATGATACCGGCCCAGCTGCCAGTCTTGGGTGCGGACCCATCTACGTGGATAACCCAAACGTCCTTGTCTGCTGGACGAACATCAAGAGTAATATCAGTCGAAAGAAACGATAAGGGGCGAGGTGTTACCAGGTCCAGGCCTGCTCAGTCGAAAGGCATTGTGTCGCCAAGGGTATATTTGGTGATGAAGTCTGCTAGTGCTTATCCCTTGATGGCTGTCCTCGGCTTACCTGATATCAAATTCGCTTAGCTCGACCCCCAGTTCAGCATCCTTCCCATCCGATCAAAGCTCTTGAGGTTTTGTTCAAGATGGGAGTCGGTTATGACCAAGATGGTGTGGGCTTGGAAGTACGGTCGGAGTCGTCGTGCTGAGAGGATGAGGGCATAGGCTAGTTTCTCCATGGGGCTGTACCGCCCCTCCGCATCTCGTAGGATTTGACTAGTGTAGTAGACTGGTCGCTGCACCCCGGCATCCTCTTTGATTAGCACCGAACTCATCGCTTCCATGGGCTGGCCAAGTATAGGCTCAGCGAATCCCCTTCCTTGGGTTTAGTGAGGAGCGAGGGGCTGCGGAGGTATTCCTTCAGCTCGGCGAATGCTCAGGCGCAGCTTTCGTCCTATTCAATGGCCTTTCTTTTCCTGTCTGGCTCGACGAGAGCCTTCCTTAGAACTCGGAAGAACGGGAGGCAATCTCTCTGCTGATTTTGACAAAAAGCGCCCAAGGGCCGCGATCGGCTGTTCAGCCTTTGTAGCTCCTTGATGGTTTTCGGCTATTTCATGTTGATCATGGCCTCGATCTTGTCTAGGTTGGCTTCAATGCCACGGTTAGTGATCATGAAGCCCAAGAATTTTTCGGACTTCACTCCGAACGTGCATTTTGTAGGGTTGAGTCTGATGTTGTGATTCCGTACCTGCTCGAAGGTTTCCCGAAGGTCGGTGATGTGGTTGGCAGGGCTTCTGGACTTGACCAATATGTTGTCCACATAAATCTCCAAGTTTCTCCCAATTTGAGAGCCGAAGACCCTGTTGACCATTCTTTGGTAAGTCGCCCACTCGTTCTTTAGACCGAAGGTTGTCTTTCTGTAACAAAAAGTCATGTGGTAAGTAATGAACCACATTTTCTCTTCGTCTTCCAGGTCCATCTGAACTTGGTTGTATCCGGAGTAAGCGTCCATGAAGCTGAGCATATCGTAGCCCGAGGTGTTATCTACGAGGTGGTCGATACGAGGTAGCAGGTACATGTCCATGGGATAAGCCTTGTTGAGGTCGGTGAAGTCCATGCACATTCGCCATTTGTCGCTTGACTTCTTCACTATGACCATATTGGCTAGCAAGTCGGGGTACCAGACCTCTCTGATGAAGCCGGCTTCGAGCATGCGCTCAACTTCCTCAGCCGCAGCCCTTATCTTCTAGCTGCCCAAGTTCCTCTTCTTCTGCTTGATTGGCTTGAAGTTGGGGTCGGCGTGCAGCTGGTGGGTGATCATCTGGGGATCTACGCCCGGCAAATCGTCGGGTGACCAGGCAAAGATGTCCAGGTTGGCTTCTATGCATCCGACCAGCTCATCTCTTAGGGCAGGGTCAACTTCTGATCCGATAGATATGAACCTGCCTTCCACGCCCGTGACGGGGATGAGCTCTGGTTACTCGACAGGTATATGTCTCGATCTACCTGAGCCCCATCTCTGGTCGAGGAGGTCCATTGGGTTGTACCGCTCCGCATCGCGCTCTTGGCCAGACAATTGGTAGTAAATCCTCGACTTTACCTGTGTCATGCCCCACTTCCCATTATACTTGGGAGCAAGGACGCAAGCGGGTCTGCATGGGCTGAAGCAGTGAAGCTCAAGCACAATAAGCGTTTGTGATTAAAACATTTGCAGGGACTTGCATGCATTTAGAGGCAACAGAAATAACTTTAAATTTAATCCAACATCCAGAGATAAGTACACAAAAGTAATAAGGCCCAAAACATGGCCAACAACAGAGTTTACAACGAAATGGGTACACACCCTACAGAAAAGCAACAAATAAGAATCCTACGCAACAACAGATAGCGTCCAACAAACTAGTCCTCCGTAGGGAGAACTCCTGAGTCAGTGTACTCCTGGTCCTGAGGGTCAGTCTCCTCAAGCGGCTCGTCCTCCAAGTACTCTGTCTCGTGACCAGACATACATTTCAAACAACATGGAAATGTATGTCAACAAGGGTCTGGCAAGCAATACTTAGAAATGGGACCCTTGGCAAGGTTTTCAAAGTATTTTGCATGGCAGTTAAATAATTTAAGAATTAATGAACAAGTAACACTTCTAAGTAAAATGAACAGAGATGACATCAGCATGACAGTTCTAAGGTAAGTAAAAGCAATAACAATTTTACATGTTATATACATTTTAAGATGGCAGTTTTCAAGTTATTCTTGAGTGTTTCTAACTAGTGACTAAGTCCCATGTCGTTAGGCAGATAGCAAATGAATCGACCTTCTCGTGCCCTCGAAGGTGACCCATTTACTTCGGCTAGTGCCCGCGAGCCCAACCCCACCCACATGTAATTTCTGGACCACTAGCCAGAATCAGCCAAACCGGCCCACAAGGTAGCCAAACTAGCCCGCAAGATAGGCATGATTGTTTCAAGTGATTCAAGATGTCTACATGTCCAAAAGTTTGCAATTTATGAAACATTATCAGTTAACTTGTTAAAGTGTCCACACGCACACACATGGGTTCTTATCTGGCCATTCACATAGTGAACATATGGAGTTTGGTGTCGTTACATCACATGGCAAATTTCATGTACACCATTTCATGGCGTAATCGTCCAGAGATTAACTATGTGTGAAAAGCGATTAATTGAACGACATTTAAAGATATGTATAAAAGTGCGTAATAGCCTGATTTCGGTGATTTTGGTGTCGATGAGTTTGTATGAAGGACGCAGCGTTTCTGCGTCATTAGATTCTTCAATATCAGGCTAAATGAATTAACTAATTTAATATTTAACTATATATGATATATCTATTATACATTTGACAACGTTTTTTGAATTCTAGGGCTGACTAGGACAAGATAAAGAGTGGCTGAGATTTGATCTTGATAAATCAATGGCTGAGATTGGATTTTGTGAAAATTTTAGTGGGAAAACTTAAATTTTGGTGTGAAAAGTGTCTTGGAAACCAAAACTTTGAAATTAGAAGTGTCTTGGGAAAGATTGTGTAGATTAAATTTGGGGGAAAAGTGCCTTGGGAACCTAAACTTTGAAATAAGAAGTGCCTTGGGAAAGATTGTGGAGATTAAATTGGGGGAAAAGTGCATTGGGAACCTAAACTTTGAAATTAAAATTGCCTTAGAAAAGATTATGGAGAAGCATGATCCACTAAATTAAACAATATAAAAAATTTAGCGTAAAACAATTTAGTGGAACAACAAATTAGCGTACAAATACCCTGAGATTTGTTTTTCCGCGCGCCCGCGCCGAAGGCGGCTCCCGCTAAATTTTTTACGCTAATTTGTTCTTCTGCGCCAAAGGCGCGGTCGCCAAATTTGTTGTTCGACGCCGAATTTGTTATTCCGCGCCGAAGGCACCTGCGCCGAATTTATTGTTCCGTGCCGAAGGTGCCCGTGCCGCTAAATATTTTTACGCTAATTTATTGTTCTGTTAAATTTTGGCTGCGGAAATAATTTTTCGGTGTACACAGATTTCACAGGGGAAATCTTAAATGAACCATGCCCGCGGGCGCGGGTTATGACTAGTGTGTGTGTGTGTGTGTGTGTGTGTGTGTGTGTGTGTGTCTTGTTGTGAAGGGAAAAGTAGAGTAATAGGTGTAAGGGGTTAAGAACCCCCTACCCTCATATTTATAGCTTTCAATGATGGGACGGATACCCAATGGGCCTCATGGGCCTATTCATAACACTTTCCCTTATCCAACCAACATTGAATAAGAGGTGGATTATTCAGGATCCGAGTTAGGATAACTGCCTTGTTAAATAAAGAGCAGTCTATCCATAACTTCCCCTGTTTTAGGGATGTGTCTAGGGGTGGATACTTCTGGATCCAGAGTCAACGAGGTTGCCTCGTCAAAACCTTGACGATGGAAACCCCTGTGGGAAAAAACCAATAGCCAAGGGAAAAGCGTACAACTCTGCAGTTGACTCCCCCTCATCTGACCAAGCTTCAGGCTTGCAGATTTCCTATGAATATATACATCAGTCTCCTATATATCTATACATTCATAGTCCTCTCATCCTGACCCAGTTTACATTTTCTCACTCTCTTCATCCCAATCCCATATACAAGTTTCTCAAAGATACTAGTAGGCAGGGATTTGGTAAGCAAATCTGCCAAGTTATTACATGATTGGATTTTCTATACCTCAATCTGTTTTTGCTTCTGAAGGTCATGCGTCCACAAGAACTTGGGAGAGATATACTTCGTCTTGTCGCCCTTGATGTAGCCGTCCTGTAGCTGGGCTATACATGCCGCATTGTCTTCATAGACTGGTGTAGGCGCAAGAACACCGGTCATCTGGTCGGTGGAGGTGAGAATGTGCTGGATCATGGAACGTAGCCAGAAGCTCTCTTTACTTGCTTCATGGATCGCTAGAAGATCCGAGTGAGTGGATGAGACGGTCTCCATGGTCTGCTTCACAGATCTCCAGGATATGGCAGTGTAGCCATAGGTAAACATGTATCCGGTCTGGGACTTCTCCGTATGAGGATCGGACCTGTAACCTGCATCAGCATAACCAACTAAACCTATTGTTGCCCCTTTCTTATAGAATAGACCTAAGTCTATGGACCCTTGGAGGTAACGCAGAAGATGCTTAACTCCGGCCCAGTGCCGCTGTGTAGGTGCAGCACTATATCTGGCTAGTAGGTTGACTGTAAATGCTATGTCAGGGCGAGTGCAGTTAGCCAGGTAAAGGAGTGCACCGATAGCACTTAGATAAGGCACTTCAGGGCCTAGTACTTCATCCCCCTCTTCCAGCGGTCGGAAGGGGTCTTTATTCATATCCAATGATCTGACGACCATTGGGGTACTGAGGGGGTGGCACTTATTCATTTGGAACTTTTTCAACAAGTTCGATGTGTAAGTTGACTGATGTAACAGGATCCCATCGTTAAGATGCTTTATTTGAAGACTTAAACAGGATTTTGACTTTCCGAGGTCTTTCATCTTGAAGGTTTCTGTCAAGCTTCTAGAAATCTCGGCGATCTCTGCGGGAGATCCGATGAGGTTCAAGTCATCCACGTAGACGGCTATAATGACAAATCATGTTGCCTTTGCTCTTATAAAGATGCAAGGACAGACTGGGTCATTTGTAAATCCTTGTTTTGCAAGGAAGTCGCTCAGTCTGTTATACCACATCCTTCCAGATTGTTTTAGACCATATAATGATCTTTGCAGTTTCACTAAGTAGATGTCACGTTGTCTCTCTTTTAGTACTGCAGGAAAGGATAACCGTCAGGCAATCTCATATAGATGTCTCGGTTTAAGTTACCATATAGGTATGTAGTCATGACGTCTATAAGCAGCATATCTAAACCCTCTTGAGCTGTTAAGCCAATGAGGAATCGGAAGGTGATCGCGTCCATGACCGGGGAGTATGTGGCTTCAAAATCCACCCCTGGACGTTGGGTAAAACCCTGCGCTACAAGCCTTGCTTTGTAGCAAACGATCTCACTTTGTAGCAAACGATCTCATTTTGTTCATTTCTTTTCCTAACAAATACCCATTTATAAACCACAGGTTTTACACCTTTTGGTGTCTGGACAATAGGTCCGAAAACCTTGCGTTTTGTGAGTGAATCCAACTCCACTCCTATTGCCGCTTTCCACTTTGGCCAATCATCTCTGCTTTGACATTCTGTCAGAGAGCGTGGTTCAATATCATCATCGCAGTACGTGACGTTGATGGCAATATTACACGTAAATGTGTCATCTATGGTTGTGCTCTTTCTGTCCCAATACTCCCCAGTTCGTACATAGTGTATCGAAACTTCATTTTCTCCCGGTTTTTCCCCTGTTTAAGAGTTTGAGAGAGATGGGGTAGCAGGGCTTATAGTAGCATCCTGTGGTGGTATTGTTTTAATACTGCCAAGGGTCCTACTCTTTCGAGGGACTTGGTCCTTGGATCCCGGTGGTCGCCCTCTCTTTTTAAGAGGTCCAACCATTTCTGCTGCAGGCGGATTGCATCCATTTTGCGGTATGTCAATCCTAGCTGGAGTGTTGCAGCAGGGATGTGTGATCTGACAATCTTTTGGTTGTCAGTAAATTTGTCCGGTAAGAGATGGACAATGTTTTGGATATGGAGAATCTTCAGGACCTCCTCCTCACACTGGCTTGTGGGCGGATCAAAGTGACTTACTATCTTTGTATTCCAAGTGATACAGTCTGAAGCTTCGGGCTTCTTGGTTTGTGAGCCTAGTCTTGGAAATGATGTTTCATCAAATTCACAGTCTTTTAGACGTGCCTTAAAAACGTCTCCTGTAAGGGGTTCTAGGAATCTAATTATGGAGGGCGTCTCAAACCCAACATAAATGCCTAGGCGACGTTGTGGACCCATCTTTGTCCTTTGTAGTGGTGCTATGGGGACGTATACTGCATAACCAAATATTCTCAAGTGTGAGACAATTGGTGGGGCTCCAAGTGCTAATTGCATAGGAGAAGATGACTGACCTCTAGAAGGGCATAATTTTGTTAAGGATGCAGCATGCAATATTGCATGACCCTATGCATTCACTGGCAACTGGGATTGAAGTAATAATGGACGAGCAATCCATTGCAGTCTCTTAATTAGGGATTCTGCTAACCCGTTTTGGGTGTGAACATGCGCTACAGGATGTTCGACTTCAATGCCATGTGCTTGGCAATAGTCTAGGAAGACTTGTGATGAAAACTCCCCCGCATTGTCCAGACGAAGTTTCTTTATCTGGTAGTCGGGGAAGTGGGCCCGCAACCTGATTATCTGAGCTAAAAGATTAGACAGTGCTAAGTTACGAGTGGACAGTAGACACACGTGTGACCACTTAGGAGATGCATCTATCAGGACCATAAAGTAGCTGAACGGACCACTTGATGGGTGTATAGGCCCACAAATGTCTCCGTGGATTCTTTCCAGAAAACTTGGAGACTCCAAGTCCACTTTCAGTGGAGAGGGTCTCGTAATTAGTTTACCCTTGTAACAGGGTGGACATGGGAATTTGCCTTTTTGGAGAATCTTCAGGTTCTTCAAATCTATACCCCTTAAGCTTTTTATGATACGGTACATCATAACAGATCCAGGGTGTCCCAGTCTACTATGCCAGAGTTGGAATTCTGGTGTTTGGGGGCACTGCAGGTGCTCCGTTATTAATGTTTCTGGAGATTGAATACTTGTTTGGTAGAGTCCCGAGGGGAGTCCCTTGAAACGTTCCACAATGGTTTTTGTACCATTTGTAAGAGACGTTACGTGCAAGTATTCTTTTTCATTTTCCTCGATCGTCTCTAAGTGATACCCGTTTAAACGGATATCTTTAAAACTTAGGAGGTTTCGGATTGATTTAGGGGAGTATAACGCATTTCTAAGTTTGATTAGTGTGTGACCGGGGAGCAATATGATTGCTTCCCCTGATCCTTCGATTATATCAGCTAGTCCTGAGATTGTTCTCAATGGACCAGAATAGCTACTTATGCTCGTAAAGTAGTCTATGTTTTTAAGGATTGAGTGCGTCGATGCACTGTCCACTAGGCATATGGATTCTATATCTATGTAAGAAAGACATACAAGCAATGAATAATACGAAAAAGAAACTACTTCTATTTATATTAAGATGCTCAAAAGTTCGACATGGAATAAAAAACAATAAACGTTGCATAAAAAGGGAAGATACATTGCTAGCAAATAAAATTTGTTTGTAGTCCATGACTAAAGAGTGTTGTCTCCCATGAAATCTTCTGGATTCCATGTGGTCTCTGGTAACGCTGTGCTTTCCATCAGGTTTGTCTCAGCGTAGGGCTTGAGGCTTGCCTGGTAGAGGTCCTCTAGGTGTTTGGGAGTGCGACAGATTCTGGACCAGTGTCCAGTCATTCCAAATTTAGAGCACTTATCCTCCCATCTTTCTTGGGAGTACCACCTTTGTTGGGCGTCCACTTTTGCTTCTTTGCCACGAACTTCTGCTTCTGGGGAGGAGCTTGAGGAGTGGCCTTTTCCCGCTGCTTCTGTTCTTTCCATTTCTGGAACTTCGCCTTCTTGTCCATCTTCTTCTTCTGGGAAGACTGGAAGTGTGCCTTTGCAGGAGGTGGCGGTGGAGCGGAGCCAGGAGGGCGCATGTTGTGAGTGGCAACCAATAAATCTCTATTCTGTTCAGCTATTAGGAGGCATGAAAGCAGATCAGAGTACTTAGTGAACTTCCTCTCACGGTACTGTTGCATAAGGATCATGTCCTTCTCGTGAAAAGACGTGAACGTCTTCTCCAGCAACATTTTCTCAGTCACATTCTCACCACACAACTTCAGGCGTGAGGTGATACAGAATAGTGCTGAGTTGTACTCCGCTACGGATTTGTAATCCTGTATACGGAGGTGAGTCCACTCGTACTGCGCACGGGGGAGTATGACATCCCTCTGATGTCTGTACCTCTCCTCAAGTGCGTCCAACAGTTCATAAGGATCCTTTACAGTAAGATACTGGTCCTTCAGGGTCGAGTCTAAATGTTTCCTGATATAAATAATGGCTTTCGCCTTAAGTATATCGGAAACTTCTTCTGTATAAAGTGCTTCTTTAGAATCATCCTTTTCAGTTGCGGCAGTACTTGTTGTTGCCTTCTCAGTGGGTGTTAGACTGAACCCATAAGATCGCAGGTGGAACTTAAGGTCCAACTACCAACCCAAGTAGTTCGACCCATCGGCCTTCAGGACCGAAAAATCGACATTCGCAAGTCTGGCCATTAAACAATCTAGCAATCATAAACAAAAAATAGCATGGATTATTTAACTATTTAAAATAGACATCCACGCATGCAATCTTACAACGGTTTAAATAGAATGAATTAGTAAACATCTGCGCATGCATTTGACTTTTTCATAACGTGAATTATTTAAAAATAAACATCCACGCATGCATTTAACATTTTCATAACGTGAATTATTTAAAAGTAAACATCCACGCATGCATTTTCATTTTAACATTAAAATAGCATGAGTTAGTAAACATCCACGCATTTAATGTATAGGCAATGAGAATAAATTAGGACTATGTGGATCAGCCAGCCGACACCAACAGAAAAAGAGAGTCCGAAATTACATCCCATTAATCAAAAAGTGCATGAAAAAGTAAATACAACTCGGGAACTTCAAAGAGAAGCCCCTTTTTCTTTGTGCAAACGCCTTTAGCTCCTTTTGGTGGTCTTCAGCTTCTTTTTACATATATATCCTCACTTACAATTTTCTCTCAAAAAGAAAAATTGCAGAAAAGTAAAGATGTTGGAAACCTGGCTGATCCCTAAAATCATAGTCTAATAGCACATCCACGCAGATATTATATTAAAAAATATACAACCACGCAAAGAATTATATCACAGGCATATAAAAGATTAATAAATAATCTAAAAGGGGGGTGACATGCTAAAAATTATTTTGAAAACTTTTAAACTTGATCCATTTTATTTATTTTTTCGCTTTAACCCTATCACAAAATTAAAATTTCTTTAATTATTTGGGCTTTTGAGGCCAAAAATAAAAAGAAAAATCAAGTGTAAGTGGGATAATTTTCAGGCTTTTGGGCCATGAAAACAACCCACTAGGGTTACTTGGGCCTCCCCTAAAAATTTGTCCCGTTTAGGGGTTAGGGTTTCAGAAAAACCCTGGGGGGCCACGGCGGCCGCCGCGACGGCTGGCCTCCCCAAGGGGTGTAGCCGTCGTGGCGGCGGCAGGCCGCGGCTGCAGGCCGCAGCTGCTTTGGCCGCTGGCCGCGGCCTGAGGCCGCGGCCATTGGCCGCGGATTTGATGCCGTCGACGGCGCTGGTAAGGCGCCGCCGTTGCGCCCTTTGGGCGTGCGGTGTATGGATCAAGGGGGGATAAAAACGGATTTTTCAGACATTCAGATCTTTAAAAATACGATTTTTATCGTTTATAAACATGCAGATCTAAATAAAAATGCGTTTTTTACCGTGTTTTCAAACTATTTGATCTTAAAACATGCAGATATACTGGAAAAGCAAGTTTAGATCTAAAAGTTTTGAGGAATTACCTCTAGATTCGACAAGGGAATCTAGACGACGGTTGATGAAGGATGCACTTTTCGCTCCGCGTTGAGAAGATTGCGATCTTCTTAAAACTGAGCGATTTGTGGATCTCCTCCCTTGAGTTTCGTCGCCTTTTCCTACGAGCGTGATCGTGCTGATAATGTGTTGTGAAGGGAAAGGTAGAGTAATTGGTGCAAGGGGTTAAGAGCCCCTACCCTCATATTTATAGCTTTCAATGATGGACCGGATACCCAATGGGCCTCATGGGCCTATTCATAATATATATATACTAGT
The DNA here is from genome assembly GCA_030789695.1 of Scilla litardierei. Taxonomy (NCBI): domain Eukaryota; kingdom Viridiplantae; phylum Streptophyta; class Magnoliopsida; order Asparagales; family Asparagaceae; genus Scilla; species Scilla litardierei. The sequence goes on from CM061134.1 coordinate 185,027,176, forward strand.
CATAACCCGTGCCCTCTGGCACGGTTCATTTAAGATATACTCTCAAAATCTTTGTTCTCCCCAAAAATTATTCCCTCCTCCAAAATCTAAACGAACAAAAATCTAGATATTGTGCGAGCGCCTTTGGCGTATTGATCGGCCTCGGATATACACCCGGAGAACGATTGTAGTTTTACCGTAAGCGCGCGGTCAAGTGGCGAGCGGGTATCGAACACGAGGAGGAGGAGGAGGCTCCAATCTATCCTATGTTGGTTTAACTACGAATGTTTTATTGGTGGAGATGGTTATGGAATGATATAATGGAAATGGTGGTGGATGTCGGTGTCGGTGATAAAGAAGTCGGATAAAGTATCGATTCAAATTTAATACAATAAAAGAGTCTAGAGCTAGGGAATCCCCACTACGGATCGTCATACATCATTGTAAATAGTGAATCTCAATATTACTAGGCTTGTGTTGAGGTGAACTAGTTGTAACTGAATAGAGAACCAAGCTCACGCTCTCACGTTATTGTCGGTCTATAGCAACCCTAGGATAGAGCCCAATCTCTTGCAAACCCTAGCCTAAGCCGCTAGCATTAGGATCAACATCATCGTTCAATCGCCCCTCGAGCCAACTCTCGTGCAAACTCGAGTTACGATCTAGGTTGTGATAGTTCGTATTCGTCCAATCTCTTGCAAACGAATATGGGTATAGATTTATAATAAAAATCCTAGCTTTGATCCAATCTCTTGCAAACCAAGTCTAGAGAATCTCGATTATAAACCTAAATCGAATAGCTAGGCCTTCACATCGATTAGAATCCAATCTCTTGCAAACCCCAATCGATGGAAATCCCTAGCTACCCGTAATAAATCAATCACAACCTAACCTCCTAGCAATCCTAGCAATTTAGAAATTCATCCATCACAAATATGAAATTAGATCCATAGGGTTCATCCACATCCCCTAGAACAACAAATCTACTCAAGCATAGCAATAACGATATGAGAATCAATAAAAATCATTGCTTGCATACAAAAAGATAGAAAAACAAAGATTCAAATATCAAGAACAAAATACTTAGCTTTGATGAAGATCTTCAATCCAAATACAAGCTTTTAGATCCAAGAGGGGGCCTAGGGCATGGCCTAACCTCTAAAATAATCACTAATAAAACATTTTGGGAACCTTCCTCAATGACGGCTACAAAACCCCTTATATAGTCTCCCAAAACCCTAGCAAATAACCCTAGAAAACCCCTCAAAATCGTGCCCAAAACCAGCCCAAACCGCAACTTAAAATCTGGGCCCGCCGCCGACTCGGTCGAGTGGAACATGTGACTCGGCCGAGTGGAAATTCCAGCAATGCAGCTTCACCTTGCAGAAATTCTCCAGATTTCATCCGACCTCCGATTGGTGCGTTCTTGGCGGTGTTGGAACCTTCATGAAGTCTAATATCCATAAAAAATTTGAGAAAAATACTTCGATTGCTGGAATGATAGCAGATTTCAAAAGAGTGAACGGTTGTCTGAAAATCTGGGCGCTGCGAGTCCTCGGCGTCACTCGGCCGAGTTGACTTCTCTACTCAGTCGAGTGGGCTTCTCTACTCGGCCGAGTGACAGACCCTGTAAAATTCCAGTAAGTCGGGGGCCGTGGGGGTCTGTCTTCGGAGGTGACTTGGCCGAGTGGCTTTACTCGCTCGGCCGAGGGGCATTCGGTACTCCGCCGAGTCGAAGCCCTCAATCGCCTGACGGATTCCAGTAAGTCGGCTCCTTCGATGGATGAATTTTCTCGTGCCACTCGGGCGAGGGGATCTCCATACTCGGTCGAGTGGACTATCGTCACTCGGCCGAGTGCACGCTGATTTCCTTCTGTGGTGCGTGTCCGGTTTGGTCGGCCGAGTGGTCTTCTTGCTCGGCCGAGTGAGTGCTTCACTCGGCCGAGTGACATGCTCTAGATTCCCAATCTTCATCATTTCACCTCCTCGTCGCTCCTATGGAGTTCCTTCTTCTTCCACCCATCTTACATCGCCGTTAGCTCCTCGATAGAGCCATGGGCGAGGCTCCAGTACATGTGCAACTCCTTTAAGCTCATTTTTTTTCCCGATCGCTCCATATTTCCTGAAATCCGACAAAAAACAAGAAATAGTGAAAAGAAGCGCAATATCATCGAATAATCGTGAAAATCGCAATATGAGCAACCGAAATGGCATGCAAATATGCAGAAAAAAGGTGTAAAATATGGGCCGATCAAAATCCCCCAAGCTTACCTCTTACTCGTCCTCGAGGAAGATAAGTAGAGAGACGAACTCGAGAGATGAAAATAAAGAAAATGAAATGAAAAAGAAAGGACACGAGGTGGAAGGGGTCGCTAGATTCTTCTCTCAGATCTCAAGCCATAAGCTACACATCACGATAACTTGGAAAATACAAATCACATGCTATAAGGATTTCATATCTTACATAAACATGGTACTTGCAAGCTTTTAAGAACAATAAGAGGGACTCTCTAAATTCATACAATCAATTCATATCCACATCACACATTTCATAGAATTTGATATACAAATGTTGGCAATGCACTTTTCAATCAAAAGTTATAAATGAAGCATATAAGATACACACCAAGCATGCAATAGAGAATAGAATAAGAGTCATGGCATTCACATATTCACATCGATTCATAAGAAATCTCCATAACTAAAGTATTTTGCTAAGTTTCAGCATTATCAAACTTTCCCATTCGTGCACCTCTCCACTCTAATGTCGTACTCACTCATATGGTCAAACGAGTTCACCCCCCCAAGCTTAGCTTGAGGCATCGCATCTAAAGGAATATGATAGTGGAAAATGGGATTTTTGCCTTGGTTTTCCCAAGTGTTTTGTGGCTCCAATAATGAAATAGAGAAACATTTTTCTTTTTTTTTCTTTTTTTGAACTTTTTGTTTCTCATTTTTCTTTTTGGATTTTTGTAGGAGCTATATGATTTGTATTTTTGGCTTTTGGCTCCTTTTGGCTTTTTGGATTTTTGGACTTTTTGGAGCTAACTTTTTCTTTTGTAGTGATTTTTCGGAAATAAATGCGATATAAGTAGCTTTAGGAGGTGAACTCAAGTAACATGTAGAGAATAAAAAGATATATGTGGAGAAAGAAATAATGTAGCACTCGGTTCACTCTAAGATGTGCACGAACAGTTCAATAAAATAATACTTCAACTAAAACTCATATGTAAGCATGGATATTCTCAATCATCTCAATAAAAAGTGAAGTCAAGCGGTAAAGAGTACTTTCATATCAAGCATGCAACAGAAGGTGAATAAGATAATAAGGCAGATGCTTCCGTTATACAATTGATGCGTGAATCTTGGAGCACTTCCAACAAAAGCATACCAAACACTAGTCCATACATTCAGCTTCAATTAATATCATGCATTCATATAGAGGAATCATCAAAAGAATATATAAGCAAGCACATGGATAGTAGGACTATGAAATACTCTAAGTAGCATGGCAAGGAATAATAAGCATCGTGATGGTTGCTAAAACAATACGAGATATCATCATACAAAATTCATCCAATGGAAGAAGAGAAAGGAAAATAAAGAAATAAAAAATAAAAGAGAGGAAAGAAAAGAGAAACAAGCACACAAAATCATGCATGAACACACATAAAAGGAAAATATGATGGAAAAAATCAAAAAGATGATGCAAAAAATTTGAAAAATTCTAAAAACCCTGAAAATAGAGTAAAAATGCAACTAATGCATTTAAATGGCATGGAAATGCACTCCCCCAAGCTTAAACTTCACATTGTCCTCAATGTGATCATAGTGGAAGAATATGAGGAACAACGATAATAATAAGGGGGTGAATGAAAAATGATGAAATGAATGACATGAAATCCTAATGCAACTACATGCACATACAATGATGCATGAGAGCGCCTTCCCCCAAGCTTATACCAAACAATCCTATTCAAACGACTTGACCAAAAATGTCATGGCTTTGCAAAGCGTGATCAAGTCAAACGAATAAGAAAGTAAGGTTTCACTTGAAAGAAATGCTCGAATGTGGTGAGCAAAAGGATGTGACACGTCAAAATATGGAGAGGGCAATTAATATATATAATGGGTTTGGGGTGTAAAAATTTTTGTTGCCATCATAAGAGGTGATATTTATTCAATCAAATATATACGGTCCCCTCGCTGTCGAGAGGATTCGGGTTTATTGAAAGCATAAAAATTTCTACACTACTGGATTGATATCACCTATAGCAAAAGGCGGATCCAGTATCTTTGCCGGTGCAGGCAACTGCTCCAACTGATCTTTCCGTGGCTCTGCTAGATGCGTGTGTCCACAGACTCTATCAGACTCCAGCAATGCGGCTCCCAGCACCTCTCCAAGGACTCCACCTGTACCCTGCAAGAGATAAGCCGCATCAATCTGATGTGGATAATTCTTCCCCAAAATAAATGTATTCCAAAGAGGGTCATCAACATAAGTATTTAAAATTAAAGACGGGTGACAACACTTCCCTGGAAATAAATCTCCACTCTCGTATACCACATCGATCAACTCCTTATTGTTCGCCTCAGGTTGTTCAGGTAGCTTGGGCATATAAGCGTAGGTCTCATCAGGCAGCTCTTCATCATCGTCAGACTTATCCCATCGCACCTCCTGATCATATTCAATAGCGTCCATGGGTGCTAACTCCTCGCTCTCCTCCTCGTATACGTCCCATCGTGCCTATTGATCGTATGTACTTGAATCCTGCAAAAGGCACCATGAGTCGTCAAAATCTGAATCATAAAAAATATCATACACGGGAGGAGAATCAAATGTAGGAGATGAGGGAGTAAAGAGATCTCCCTGAAGGGGAGCCATAAGCTCTGTGGGATTGTCCTTAGCATCAGTGGAAGCGTGGTCCTCTGCAGGATGCTCAACCTCTGTAGAAGGTGGGGATGGCTGCAGTAGCTCAAAAGGAGGGGGGCACAATTTGGGCTCCATCTGTGTGCAGATGTCATCGTCCAAAGTCACGTCCTCCTCGATGGTCTGCTCCACTACTGTATGCATGACCTCCACAATAATATCCTCTGATGGTATAGGCTGCTCTGACTCAGGTGGGTGGCAGTGGGAGGCGACGACGGCATAAGGTGGCTCTATATGCTCATGTATCTCGGCCATGGTGTAAAAATGGGTCTTGTGCCCCTCAATTAGAGCGTAGACTCCATCATCAATTGTGCCTGTGGAAGAGATACAATGAGTAATAAAGTTTTGAAATTCAAGCTCAAAAGGATCACATGCCGTTATTGTCAATGGACCGGAATTTCGAACTATGTCGACAATGTTTCTCAATAGGTCCGTGTATGTGTCCTCCTTTGGCAACTCAGATGTCTCTATTTGTGGAGTGTTGATGGTATAAAGGTGGATATGATCACCTTCAAGTGAAGCATACACTCCATCTATGATAGTACCTGCACCAGAGACATTAGCCATAACAAAAGCGATGAATACTTGGTCGGTTGGCTTACTTACCGTAACGGTTAGTGAACCGGTAGATCGAGCATCATCTATCATTTGCTCCAAGGCTGCTGCCAACTGCAAATCACTGAACTTTCCCACTTTCATCATCTTCAGAAACTCACGTGGGGGTCCCCTTAGCCTTCTAGTGAAGATATCAAATAGCGTGGAGTCATTCCACTCATGGTCTGACTCCGTCTGGAACATTCCTAACATTCCTTCAAACCAAGACAAGGCTTCCCCGAAGGATTCTCCATCAGCCTGATAGAATGTAGCAAGATACATGTAGGATTGTATAGAGCCCGATCGCATTTTCTTTGGAAGCACCATCGATGCAACAACTGTACCTGATCAAGAAAAGTAAACAACCTGGAAAAGACGTCAGTGGTACAAAGAGAGATAAAGATAATAATAGTAGCAGGTGGTGGGAAAAAAAATCTCACTCAATGTTTTTTTTTGTTTTTTATGTAGTCTAATCAACCTAATTGTGACAAATTGGCACCCAACGGGAAACACCTCCCCGGCAACGGCGCCAAAAACTTGATCGGCCCTGGATATACACCCAGAGAACGATTGTAGTTTTACCGCAAGCGCACGGTCAAGTGGAGAGCGGGTATCGAACACGAGGAGGTGGTGTTGGCTCCAATCTATCCTAGGTTGGTTTAACTACGAATGTTTTATTGGTGGAGATGGTTATGGAATGATATAATGGAAATGGTGGTGGATGTCGGTGTCGGTGATAAAGAAGTCGGATAAAGTATCGATTCAAATTTAATACAATAAAAGAGTCTAGAGCTAGGGAATCCCCACTACGGATCGTCATACATCATTGTAAATAGTGAATCTCAATATTACTAGGCTTATGTTGAGGTGAACTAGTCGTAACTGAATAGAGAACCAAGCTCACACTCTCACGCTATTGCCGGTCTATAGCAACCCTAGGATAGGGCCCAATCTCTTGCAAACCCTAGCCTAAGCCGCTAGCATTAGGATCAACATCATCGTTCAATCGCCCCTCGAGCCCACTCTCGTGCAAACTCAAGTTACGATCTAGGTTGTGATAGTTCGTATTCGTCCAATATCTTGCAAACGAATATGGGTATATATTTATAATAAAAATCCTAGCTTTGGTCCAATCTCTTGCAAACCAAGTCTAGAGAATCTCGATTATAAACCTAAATCGAATATCTAGGCATTCCCATCGATTAGAATCCAATCTCTTGCAAACCCCAATCGATGGAAATCCCTAGCTATCCGTAATAAATCAATCACAACCTAACCTCCTAGAAATCCTAGCAATTTAGAAATTCATCCATCACAAATCTGAAATTAGATCCATAGGGTTCATCCCCATGCCCTAGAACAACAAATCTACTCAAGCATAGCAATAACGATATGAGAATCAATAAAAATCATTCCTTGCATATAAAAAGATAGAAAAACAAAGATTCAAATATCAAGAACAAAATACTTAGCTTTGATGAAGATCTTCAATCCAAATACAAGCTTTTAGATCCAAGAGGGGGCCTAGGGCATGGCCTAACCTCTAAAATAATCACTAATAAAACATTTTGGGAACATTCCTCAATGACGGCTACAAAACCCCTTATATAGTCTCCCAAAACCCTAGCAAATAACCCTAGAAAACCCCTCAAAATCGTGCCCAAAACCAGCCCAAACCGCAACTTAAAATCTGGGCCCGCCGCCGACTCGGCCGAGTGGAACATGTGACTCGGCCGAGTGGAAATTCCAGCACTGTAGTGTCACCTTGCAGAAATTCTCCAGATTTCATCCGAACTCCGATTGGCGTGTTCTTAGCGGCGTTGGAACCTTCATGAGGTCTACTATCCATAAAAAATGTGAGAAAAATATTTTGATTGCTGGAATGATAGCAGATTTCAAAAGAGTGAACGGTTATCTGAAAATCTGGGCGCTGCGAGTCCTCGGCGTCACTCGGCCGAGTTGACTTCTCTACTCGGTCGAGTGGGCTTCTCTACTCAGCCGAGTGACAGACCCTGTAAAATTCCAGTAAGCCGGGGGCCTTGGGGGGTCTGTCTTCGGAGGTGACTCGGCCGAGTGGCTTTACTCGCTCGGCCGAGGGGCATTCGGTACTCGGCCGAGTCGGAACCCTCAATCGCCTGACGGATTCCAGTAAGTCGGCTCCTTCGATGGGTGGATTTTCCCATGCCACTCGGGCGAGGGGATCTCCATACTCGGCCGAGTGGACTATCGTCACTCGGCCGAGTGCATGCTGATTTCCTTCTGTGGTGCGTGTCCGGTCTGGTCGGCCGAGTGGTCTTCTTGCTCGGCCGAGTGACATGCTGTAGATGCCCAATCTTCATCATTTCGCCTCCTCGTTGCTCCTATAGAGTTCCTTCTTCTTCCACCCATCTTCCATCACCGTTATCTCCTCGATAGAGCCATGGGCGAGGCTCCGGTACATGTGCAAGTCCTTTAAGCTCATTTTTGTTTCCGATCGCTCCATATTTCCTGAAATCCGACAAAAAACAAGAAATAGTGAAAAGTAACGCAATATCATCGAATAATCGTGAAAATCGCAATATGAGCAACCGAAATGGCATGCAAATATGCAGAAAAAAGGTGTAAAATATGGACCGATCACGTATAACCCGTGTTCTCGTACCCTCGGGCACGGTTCATTTAAGATATCCCCTCAAAATCTTTGTTTTCCCCAAAAATTATTTCCCCCTCCAAAATCTAAACGAACAAAAATCGAGCTTCGGCGCGAGCGCCTTCGGGTGTGGGGAAAAAAATTTAATTTGGGCCAAAAAGTGGGGGAAAAAATGAAATGGTATGGTTTTTAGCAAAAAGAGAAAGGGTCGGTATTCTGCACAAATGTAATGATTGTTTGGGGGGCACGAAAATGAAGGGGAGAAGTGCATAAGTGTGTGTGTGTGTATGGTGTGTGGGTAAATAATGAAATGAGAGGGTTTTTAAGCAAAAAGTGGAAATGAGTGGTATTCTGCGCAAATGTAGTGATTGTGGGGGGTTTGAAAGTCAAAGGAAAAAAGTGGTGATTTTTCCAAACACTCATCTCACCACTTCTTTTACTAAGATTAAATCCTAGCCATTCTTCTATCAACCTCTTTATACATCAGCATGACATCAGCTTGTCCTACTCGGCCCTAGAATTCAAAAATCGTTGTCAAATGTTATATATATAGGGATTAATGTAGAGCAGGTGGCACCTGATCCAATGGCTTAGGTGCAAGACACAAAAATGTGGGACCCAACGAGTACAAGCCCATGTGGGGCGTGTACTTTCCACCTTTTTTGTGCCTTGCCAACTGATCCATTGGATCAGGAATGGATCAGGTGGCAGCTTTTCTACATTAAATCAATATATATATATAATGATTATGAACCGTGTACATGACCAGTAAAACTTATTATGGATTATTCTCGTAAGGTACGACGAGCTGGATGAGATCCAGTCAAGAAATTAATTATGGATTCCAAGAGACCGAGTGAATTATTTGGATGAGATTCAAATATGTGGTCTAAGATAAACATAGAAACCTCTTAAGTCTATACGGTAGACGTTTTAGCAGATCCACTCACGAAGGCTCTATCACATGAAGTCTGGAAAGACTTATGTGTAAATGCGGTATGAGATACAAGGATAAATGAGCATGAGTGCAAGTGGGAGATGTTGAGAGATGGGTATGCCCTCGAGGCAAATTCATCCATGTGTATCTACACAGACATCTTGTTCAAAATAACAATAAGCTGTTTGGTAAGAATTTATCTAAGTTAATAGAAATACTGTAATCATTAGAAACTTAGGTAAAGTCCTGAGACTTAATGCAAGTTCAAACATGTATCGAGATGAGGATCTCGATCATGGAGAAGTGCTTGACCGTTAGTAGCATAAGTCTAAAAATGTTCGTGGTCGTAGATGTTTCGAGAAAAGGATATCGAAACATCGGATAGACCATTATGTCTTAGTCTTCACCGTGTAGCGGTGATGATGATCTCATGATCGTTTGACTTGGCGAAGTCGAAGACGAGACACAGGTGCTCATTGGAGAATGAGTTCACTGAACGACCCAACAAGAGTTAACATATGATTATGATTGACCAATCTGTCAATGATAACTCTTAGTGATGATAGACAAGTTGGTCTTTTGACTTGAGGTCATTGTACGAACCTGTACATGAACGGTGTCACTTAGATCCCTGACCTAGCTTTGAGGCAAGGCCTGTTGAAAGGTCTTTGGTTGGGTGACATTTGAAGCGTGCGAGGAGAGTAATGACCAAGATAGGATTTGTCTCTCCCGGTCAAAGGGAGTTAGTGTCGTAGTGTTAGTTCGATCATTAGTGAAAACTCTGGCCAGAGTATGTTGGAAGATGTCCAACATTATTTGACTAAAGGTCGATGGAGACTAACTGGTTTCGAGTTATTGGGGTTGACAGTTTGACCATACCCTAGGCTTGAATCAAATGGCATAGTTTTGACGAAGAGACTAAAACTGCAGAATTCATCACGGACACAGTCAGGGTGGTCCCGACAATACTCATGTCAATGAGTTAACCACATAAGTATGATACTAAAACAATGACGGCACCTGCTGCTCGTGGTTACTGCCGTCTGGGGTTTCGAGCCCCACCTGTAGTAGGATCAGGCTGTAGGGTCTCACACAGAGTGCGACCTTCGTCTAGTAATAGGTAGAAATTAAGGAGAATATGCATTTGATGCAAGGGATAGAAACTGCAAAGAGTTTGTAGTTAGCTCCTGCATTCGGGATAAATGATCCTGAGTGCAATTGGGAGCACTCAGATCATTTGTATTTGATGCAAATGAATTTATATAATAGATGTGGAGATTTTTGCATTTGATGCAAAGGGGAAATTTAATTCGTCGTAAATTGTTTACGTGTGTATTTAATTTAATAAACGTGTGGAAAGGTTTACCTGTATGATGAGATCGTCCCGGTCTAGACGCAGGTTCAAATCGTGTCGAAATCGGAGTTCAAACGGGTCCAGAAAGACTGTTTAAAAGGGGTTTTAAATAGTGTTTAATATGGGGCCTAAAGATAAAAGCCCAAATATTTTTTTAATAAAAAAACTGTTTTTTAATTAAAAAGGCCCAACGGCCTGGCGCCCTCAATCAAGGGTGCGTGCCCACGCGCCCTGACAGGCGCGTGCTAGGCACATGCCCAGGCAGCTGCGCATGCGTGTTTCTGATTGTGGGGCCCATGTGGTGGGCCCCACAAGCTGGGGTTCTGAACACTAGCTGATTGATGGGTGGCGGCTGTTTTTTGAACGAAAATCAATTTTGGGCTGATCTTTGGACACACGTTTGAGGGGTCAAACGCACTCGGAATGACTCGCCGTTTTTTCCTATGCATTCACCATTTAGCGCTCTTCGATTTGATAGGTTGTATCAAATGCGAAGCTCAACGGTGAGGGAGTTAAAATTCATGGAAGTTTGGCCTTTCATTAAGGCAAACTAACTTGAATCTTTTTAACTCCAAACCTTTAGTCCCACATCGGAAGTGGAGTAAAGGGGAGGGGTTAGCCGCCTATATAAATAGGGGCCTGCCGCCCCTCCTCTAAACTCGTCCCAATCTCTAGATCTGAGCGGCTCCCAAAAAAGTTTGGAGCACGCTCGGATCTAAGCTTAAAGTAAATATTCTCCTCCCTATATTTCTACCTTGCTCATGAAGGGCTCTAGCAAAGCCACGAAGGGGCTCGGATCGGATCTGAAGTCTTGACGGAGGATCCACTCAATGTGAAACTTTCTTCGGCATGTGGTTGGCTCAGCAACAAGGGGGTTGCTCACCTCGGGATGCGGTGCGGTTCGGGAAGCAGTTCGGCTCGGGACGAGGAGCGGCCCGGGACGCGGTTCGGTACACCTTGTCAGTGCAAGCAAGGTTCTGGGTATATAGTTTAATTAAGCATAGTATTTATAATATTGCAGCAGCTTAGATCTATCTTAGGGTGGTCAGACCCACCTCAAGATAGTGGAGATCCTGCCTAGGGTCTTGATATCCTTAGGGCTTGCTCGTTAAATAGTTTAACGGGTTTTCCGCTGCCTTTTCTTTTGCCTCTATTGTCCGTTCGATGTAGGACGGGCATAGAAATGTGCCCTAAGGATCCCTCAAAACCCAATAAACAAACCCTTAGCCAAGATCTCTACTATCCCGGGGTTGGGTCCGACCAACCCCTAATGATAGATCTATCTAACATATGAAATTTATAAACACATGCTTAATTTAAACTACATACCTTTCACTTTGTTTCCGTAGAATACGAAGCGTCGTTTTCAGTAACACTTCTTTGGCCCTCGCGCCGCTTCCCCAAGCCGAACCGCTTCCCGAGCCGCTCATTGTCTCGAGCCGAACCGCTTCCCGAACCGCGCCGCGTTTCGAGGCGAGCAACACCCTTGTCGCCGAGCCAACCACGCGCTGAAGAAGATTTCACCTTGAGTGGATCCTTCGTCAAGACTCCAGATTAAATTTGAGCTCCTTCATAGCTTTGCTAGAGCCCGAACAGGAGCAAGTCAGAAATTTAGGGAGAAAGAGAATATTTATTTTAAACTCGGATTCGGTCTTGCTCACGTTTAATGGAGCTACTCAGATCTGAAGCTTGGGACGAGTTTAAAAGAGGGGAGTATGCCCCTATTTATATAGGCTGCTGACCCCTCCCTTTTACTCCATATCCGATGTGGGACTAAAAGATTTGGGAGAAAAATTAATTAAAGCTTTCCTCTCACAAAGGTCAAACTTTGGTGAATTTTTCCTCTCTCACGGTAGGGCTTCACAAGTGATACAACTTATCAAATCGAAGAGGGTTGAACGGTGAACGCGTAGAAAGAAACGTCACGTCATTTGGAGTTCGCTTGACCCCTCAAACGAGGCTCCAAAGATAGTCTAAAACTCAATTTTTCGCAAAACTGAGCCGTCACATTAAACAGCACAAACCCGCAACCCTAGCGCCAGGTGGGGCCCACCCCCGCACCATACGTGATGTGCCCATATTTTCTATCTTTTCATAACATCATTACATTGCATTTCATGTCATATCCGCATCCAAATCCCGCATTTTCATACGATACTGCACTTCTAACGCCGTATTCGAGTTTCGTAGAGATTTGTGGATTTTCAGGGATTTTGGAACGATTCGGAGCCATTTTTGGATATGGACACATCCAGCGCGTCCGTGAGTCCGTTAGCGAAGCTCTACAGGAGTTCACCGAGGTTCAGAAGCATATGGGAGGAGAAGAGGAGAAGCTAGCGAGAGAAAGGAGTCAGAGCCCAAGCATATGGATCTTTCCCAGGCGACTCGACCGAGTAGCTCAAGCTGCTCGGTCGAGCTAATACATGAGCCCAGTAGAATGCGCATCCTACTCGACCGAGCAGAGTGGCGACTCGACCCGAGTCGACCCATTTTCAAGCTCCATCCCACCAGCATCCTGCTCGACCGAGCAGGACCTACTCGACCGAGCCAGCAGACGACTCGACCGAGCAAGGCCTACTCGGGCCGAGTAGACAGAGTGACACTTTAGAAGGAGAACCCCGATCTACTGACAGCTCGACCGAGTAGGCGGGTTACTCAACCAAGTAGGAGGGCTACTCGACCGAGTAGCCCGGACCCCTTTGCCCAGCCAGGAGCAGCTAAGGCACCTGCTCGACCGAGCAGGGGTCTACTCGACCGAGCAGCCGACTCGGTCGACGACATGTGGGTCCCCAAACTTCAGATTTTCGGATTTTTCGTGGGGGGCCCACACTGATGTATTAGAGCTAATTTTGAGTGATGTTTTAGAGGGCTTTTTGGATGATGTTTTGAATTAATCTTTAGGGGGATCAAAAACTATTGTAGATCTAGATCTAGGTTTTGGAATTGCGCCGTTTGTAGTGACCCTGTGCTATGAGGAACACACACTAGAGGGTGGTGAATAGTGTTTTATAGAATTATAAGGAATTTACGCCAAATAAAACCCAACTTAACCAACAAATGCGAAATACAATAAGTGAACAACAACACAAGCAATAATGCAATGCAAACAAGCAATCTACCCTGGTTCGGTGCTTCCCAAGGCTCCCCGACTTGTTACCGGTGCCCTACTCCAACAACACCCGGATCCCCTCCGGATACTCTAGCAAACCGCTAGAGATTTCCTTTAGCCCACTTATGGAAAACCTCCAACAAGTGCAATCGATCTACAATCGATGTCCGTGTATCCCACAACCCGGGAACACGCAAAGTCCTTAATCCCACAACTTGGGACTAAGCACACTCTCACAAACCGAGAGCAAAACTAAATCTTGACTCCCACAACTTGGGATCAAGCCAATCCTCTCACCACCGTGAGTATACAACAATTAAGAAGTATAAAGAATGAAATATAAAACTTCTTACCACAAAATCCTATGCCTTGAGAAATACTTACCAATTTAGGGCAAAGAATAGATTTTGAGGAAGATGAGATCACCAAACCCTAGCTCCACCAAGATGAGCAGTAATAGATGGCTAGGGAGAAGTTGGTGACTTGGAATCAAGCTATTAGCTTGAGAAGCTCATAAGGAATGAGAATCTCTCTTGAGGAATTAGTGCTCAAAGAGTGAGAGAGAGATTCTTGTGAGATGAGAGAGCTTGGAATTGGAGTTGAATTGCTCTTCTCAAAGGTGTGAAAATGTCTCTAATTTCAGCCTTGGATCCCTGGTTTGAAGCACACAAACTTATATAGGAAGAGAGAAAACGGTCACAAAATTCGTGGCATTAAATGCCCAACGGATCTATTTCTGAAGCTGCTTAATCGGTCTAAGAAGGATCATCAACCGACTAGATTGACAACTAGTCGGTCAGTGAACCTTCTTGGACCGACTAGATGGTTGACAGAGAAGATGGTGAAATCTGGGTAAGAGCTAGTCGGTCTAAGAAGGATCATCAACCGACTAGATTGACAACTAGTCGGTCAGTGAACCTTCTTGGACCGACTAGATTGGCTTTTAATGCATTAACCATCCTTCTTGAACCAACTAACTGGTCAACAGTACAAAGGTCGAATTTCACAAGAAAAACTAGTCGGTCTGAGAAGAAACACCAACCGACTATATCGTCATTTAGTCGGTCGGTGAGCCTTCTTGGACCGACTAATTGGTCAACAATTTGTCTTCAATTGATTAGGATAACTAGTCGGTCTGAGAAGGATTTCCAACCAACTAAATCGTCATCTAGTCGGTCGGTGAACCTTCTTGGACCGACTAATTGACCAACAGTGAATGGGCTGAATCAAGCAAGGATATCTAGTCGGTTCAAGAAGGATTCCCAATCGATTGGATCGTCATCTAGTCGGTTGGTTCTTCTTCTTGAACCAACTAAGATGTATATGAAGCCGTGAAATGAAACGATAGGCTACGGGAAAGTTTCTAATGGCTTCTAAGGCAATCCTAGAGATAAGATATGAAAGTTATGAAGATTTCTAGGTAAGTACTACTCAAGGCTTAACATTCTACTAAACCGAAGCTAGAAGACATAAAAGTAAACACGACAAACCATCTTCAAAGCTTCAATATGGAGAATCTGAATCCCTTGACGTCATGAATACTCCTTGAGCTTCAACGAAGCTCCAGGCACAACGATCACGCGTTCTGAGGAAGTCCTGGGACATCGCTTGAGATGAACAGATTACTTTGGCGACGATCTCCATAAATCTTCATGGTCTTGAGTCTTTTAGTTGAATGACTTGAATGTCATAGTCTTCGAAGCTTTTGACTCATCCATTCCTATCTTCTCTTTGGATTAAATCTCCATACATTTGTTGATGCCATTGCTTGAGGTTGAAGTAGCCTTTGAGTTCTTCAAGCCAATGCTTCACCTTTGTTGATCTACCAAGTCCTCCACTTGAATCAACATGTGTAGTCACTTTTGATCTTCTTGAATCTAATTGGTGACTTTTTAGCTAACTGCAAACACAAGAGTTAGTCACAATGATTTGTGTTTGATCATCATCAAAATCAAGGTGGAGAGTCCAATACTCAACAGTCTCCCCCTTTTTGATGATGACAAACCAAATATAAACAAAATAAATAATTGTGCATTAAATATACTTACTCCCCCTGCAATGATGCCAATCAAGTTAATATCAATAATCAATAGCATCATTCAGCAGTTAATAGTGTGTGTATCACATGAGGTTGTGTATATATCGCATGAATGACCAGAAATAATATGCATACACAATACAAATCATATAGGTGATACACATCATAAACATGAGCATGATTACCAACATATATAAAATGTAATCAATATAAATTAAGGTAATCACCAATGCTCCCCCTGAATCATATACATGAATGATCAAATATAAAGTCTATATGATTCAAGTTATTGTTTAACACCCAACATTTAATAAGCACATCTGTTGTTTATTTATCTCCCCCTTGTCATAAACAAAAAGAAATGGGGGTATATAAACAACAAATGCAATAATAGAGTGGAAAACAAAAAGGTATAACAATTGTAAAGATACCAATTGTAAAGTCATCTAATGTAAAGTTACCAATTGAAAACCAGATATCAAGATAAAGATATCAATTGCAAGAGCACATATCCAACAACAACTCAATCACTCTTAATTATCACAAACAGATAAGCAATAAGCATATGTGATAAAAGATTACAATAGATACTAATTATAAAGAGTAGTGTGAGCAGTGTTAGAAAAGTGACAATGCAAATATCATGACATCACTTGTGAAAGAAAAACAAGTGATCAAATAGTGTCAAATACCCAAACAAACTCAATTATCACAAAATTTATAACATTAAGCATAATGTGATAGACATTCCTGTGATACCAATAATATACTTGGCAAGATATATCAAGCAAAATTTAGTGCATGGAAAACAATTCTATGTTTTCATACAAGCAAATCTATTTAATCAATATAATCGTCGAGCGACGAAGTAAACAAACATGACAATAGAAATTCTTAACCATGTGTACAAAGTTATGTTATAATAACACACATTAAGTATAATGGCATGAGAAACCACTTGTAGACATACCAAGTCATCTCCAAAAGTATCTCCAGCTAAACTCCACAAAGCATCTCCAAAAGTAAGCATACCAAATAGAAGTGAAGTGTGCGATGTGGGGTGACAAGGTGATACAATGAAAATGAATATCAAATATCTATATCATGCAAAAGTGTTATGCCAAAATAGAGATAGTAACTTCATAATACATATGTCATACACAATTCTAGCACCCTAGGAAACTAATTGAAGCAATGTTCAAAAGAACCATAGTACTAGCATGCATTCCAAAATAGATACTCACATAATGAGTCAAAGATAAGCATGGAATGCCATGAGCATAAGGAAAATAAGCACTATATCATACGCTCAAAACTAGCATCAAACAAGATCATGTAAAGATGATACCCAATATAAATAGTCTAACAATTGTAAATATGATACCAAATGTAAATATGATATGTAGAGATGATACCAATTGTAATATAACAAAGTATGGCAAGCAGGCAAATACTGTCAAAATCATGATATTACTTGAGAAGGAAACCAAGTGAACAAATAGAGACATGATTTCATCCTAGCTCAATTATCACAAAGGATTCAACATGAGGCATAATGTGACAAAATATCTTTTGAGCACAGGCATGAAGATAGTCTACGATCAAAGTCACAAGGTAGGTCATAAACGAGTAAAGTTATCATGAACATCGCAAGCATGCATACCAATTGTGCGAATAGAATAAAAAGACTTGTGTAAGCACAATATAATCGGAGGTAGCATCAAAGAAGTCATAGTGCATCAAGATATATTCATGGAAGAATATCTATGACAGAATATACATATCATCAAACACAATATAAAGCTTATGTGATCGTGTAAAGCACAAGTTATCTCTAACATCTCATCAAAATAGCATAAATTATGAGCGTGAGATGAGAGATGACATAGTGAGAAATATAGCTTGAAGATCACTAACTAATATGAATGAATGTTATGTCACTTGTGAAAATATCATATATGAAAGATTTAGCTATAGACATGAAAGATTTCTTGAATACAATTATAGCTAAACATCAGTCATGAAGTAATTAAAATGACAAGTAACATACATTGATCACCTCAAATCATATCAATACGTCTCATAAAGATAATCATACAAACCATAGGAAAAGTATGAGATGTGTGGTGATACAATGAACAAATATGCATGAAGATCCTAAAACATTAATCTTATACATGGCATGAATTATGTATAACATGATGAAGTATAGCATGCCAGCAAGAAATGAATCTTAAATGAAGGAATTGAAAAAATTTCAATGAAGATTAAGATCAATATACTTAATACAGTCTAATAAACAAGCAAGCATGTCATACACATCAGTTATCATATCCAGAACATATAACAATCTTCACACAGAAGCATGCATGTGAGGAATACGATGTGTGATGACAACGTGTTCCAAAGATATGAACATCAATAAACAACTAACTAAATCATTATATGAATGTTATAGCTACCATGATACATGAGTCGTAATAAGACATACATGACATACATGAACATGGCAGTCACATAAACAAACAATTTTCATGAGGTTGTGACAATAATGAGCTAATAAAGAAGTATGATATATTACACAAATCGAATATATTAAAATACCAATTGTACAAAACACATACTTACAACCATTTAGCTCTCCCTATATGTGTGCATCTCCAATGCACCCTCCTTTCCTTTGAATTGATCCATCATTTGTAAACCAAGGAGTGTGTAGAGTAAACATCTTGCACAACAATCTTACAATTCAACAATTGGTGGTATCCAAAAACTTTTTGGATCCAATAGGTTAATGAACAAAAACAAGTAGTCCAATAACCAATCATTTACCAATTGTAAATAACACTCATCAATAGAAATGCTTGACATGCATTGAAATGAGTTAAGATAATCATGAAAATCATGCAAATTAGGAATTAACAATTCTCAACCATTAGAAATTTAGGTACACCTAGACTAATAATTCCTATGCATATGTTTTAATCACAATACATTATACAAGCAATCATCATTATGAATACACACATCTAATACAATAGTGTGTGCAGAAAGATTCCTCGTTCAATATGCATACGTGCACAAAATAGACATTCACGGCACAACACATATTGAAGGAAGGCATGAAAAGTAATACCACAAAGAGTGTGCATGAAAATCATAAAGTATTAAATTTCAAAACCAAATTTCTCTTTCCCTTTGGCATATCAACAAGATAGGAAGATGCAAATTGATAATAAATCACCAAAGGTTAGAGAAATCAACTAATTTATATGCACAACATAATACGAATGAAATGCAATGACATATAGATGAACATAACATGATAGCAATCAAAACATGTCATACTCCCACACAATCATACAAACTATGCAAACTTGGGAGTAGTGGACAAACTCATATATATATATAATATAATATATATATATATATATATATATATATATATATATACATATATATATGGGTACAAAAAGTAATCAAACAAGCATGGTACCCAAGCAATGAAGTGCAATAAGAGTGAGTTAGCAAGGTGGAAATCAAATAAAGAATGAGTTTGATTTTTATATAAAGTCGCATGAGAATATTTCATTCCTAATATACGATTCTATATGAGAGTTCATACCATGCCTAGAAACAATCTTAGGAATCCAAAAGATAGTGATTTGGGATTCTTAAGAAGAGGTTGTCTAGAGGCATGAGTAGGAAGTTGGGATTCACGCTTGTGAAGTGGAACATAAATATAAGCGTGTCCCGTGTGTGAAACATGCAAATGAGCATTAGTTCTAACATGAAAATTTTTAAGCCATATGTTATAAATAATCCTCGAATAAACATATGAGAAAGGATTATGAATACACAATGCACATTAGTCAAGAATTTGACACACGTGAAACACATAGACATGAATGACATACGAGGAACACAATATGCAAACATAGAATATGCATGAGATAGTCTCAAACACAAAGTGACATCTACATGCATCCAACACATGGATACCAAATGTAAGAATATACTTACAACATCAAGATCCCCCTACTTTGGTGCATCACTTAAGCACCATCAACTCCATTTGAGTGAAAATCTTTGCAAATCAAAGAGTTGGTAGGGTTGGTATCCCAATGTGGATTGAACCTAGAAAACATAATTTTGGTATCCAAAAACCTTTTTGGATCCTATGGGTTAGTAAACAAGTTTAACAAACTAAATTCAAATTATTATAACCCATATCTTAGTGTAATCATACACAAAATTAATGAAACATGTAATCATGTTACAAGATAAATATTTAACCAAATACATGCATATACCAATTGTACCAAAAATAAGTATATATATATATATATTATAATCCAAACGCATGACATGTATCACATGCAACAAAACATGAATATGAGCCAACGCATGTGTTGCAAAAAGAAATATTAAATATTCTAAACATGAAAATCATAAACACAATGATTTACAAATAATCATGCAATGGAAATCAAATTCAATATGAATTTACGTTTCTAATCACACATGAGCATCCAAGACCAAAATGCAATCAAAAGAATAAATCAAGTCTTAACACAAATGCTTTGGTACCCATAAAATAAATGTAAACTTATGGTACCAAGCAAAGAAGGGTCAACGGAAACTAACCCTTCGGAAACCAAGTCCAAGAGGAGCGTGATTTCCCAACCTAATCATCATTCATAATAATATCATTAATATACGATTGCACATACACATCCTTAGCATGATTTCTAGTGTTCTTCGGACCCCAAATAGTGTATGTTTTGGGTATCCTCTTCCTAGTGGTTGCATGCACAAAAGGTTGATCTCTACGTGGTGCATGTGGCCTAGGAACATGAGATCTAGCAAGAGCATGAGGAACATGTTGTCGTGCTAAAGTATGATGATGGGCAAATGATCCATGGTGTGGTGTTGCATACATACGTGGATGAATATGAGGTGTGTGTGCATGAGGATGATCATGAGAATAAGCATGCACATGTGAATGTGATGTGTGATCATAAGCATGTGAAGGTGCATGAGCATGAGTACGTGCATGCGAGTGTCTCAAATGAGTGTTTGCACGTACTCGTGGGTGTGGAACATAAAAACCATCATTCGTGTGAACATGTGGGGTAGGATGTGTGTTCCTACGTGGCATAGTATTGGTGTACATGAATGCATGACCCTTCTTTGGAGGTCCACCCAAAGTGGGTTTCTTTCCAAAGGAGGGAGGAATATGAGTGGTGGTTTCCTTAGTAGTAGAACTACCCAAGTTGTTATAGACACCACTCGTGGATGCACCGGAGGATGGCCTCACAAAATCTATAGTTACTTCACTATAGGAGGTGCGTGCATTGGATGCACTTGCCTTAGAATAACCAAGGCCAACACGATGGTTTGCCGGTAGTTGATTCTTTAGCAAATCATCCAAATTGTCATTTCCCTTGTTGAATCTCTCAACAATGGAGGACATGAGCTCATATTTCTTCGAAATTGAAGAAATAGTGGCATCCAAGGTGGATGCACGTGTGGTGAGCTCGTGCACTTGGGATTTGAGATCCTCATTCTCAATTCCCAAACAAGTGTTTTGATATTGAAGATTTTCAATCTCAAGATCGTTACTATCCACAATGGATACACGATCAAGTTGAGATTTGAGGGACTCCACCTCATTTCTCAACATGCCATTTTGAGTAAGCAAACTTGCTTTCTCAATAGCGAGTGTCTCAACAATGGTGTCATTGTTAGAGGTGCTACATGAGGATGTGTTAGAAAGACTAGTAATCTTATTCTTAGCATCACAATATTTATGCATAAGCTTTTGATATTTATCAAATAATTTCTTAAGCTCAATTTTAAGATCATCGATTGTTACCTCTTCATCGTCGCTATCGCTTTCACTTGAGTCGCTTGATTCGTCACTAGAGTCTTCCTCTCGTGCCATCAAACCCATGAATGAATCTCTTTAATCATTGGAGGAAGAACACTCCGAGGTGGACCCTTCTTGCTCCGCTAGCATGTGCCATATTTGATATGCTGTTCTTACCTTGGACACATGCATAAGAATGTCATAAGTTAAGTAATCAAGCAAGATATCCATTACCTCTTGATGTTTCCCCGCCAATTCTTTTTGCTTATTTGTACATTCATGTTCGGGAGTGGTAGGTGCACGAAGGGGCTTCTCCATAAGCTTTCAATAATCCTTATCGATGGAGTGAATATAGGCCTTCATCTTCATACACCAAATTTGATAATTGGGCCCGATGAGATATAGTGGAAGAGGGCATCGTGTGTTGTTGTTGTTGGTTGCCATAGCTATAACCTTGCTCTGATACCAATTGTAGTGACCCTGTGCTATGAGGAACAAACACTAGAGGGGGTGAATAGTGTTTTATAGAATTATAAGGAATTTACGCCAAATAA
Organism: Scilla litardierei; assembly: GCA_030789695.1. Classification (NCBI taxonomy): domain Eukaryota; kingdom Viridiplantae; phylum Streptophyta; class Magnoliopsida; order Asparagales; family Asparagaceae; genus Scilla; species Scilla litardierei. The sequence goes on from CM061134.1 coordinate 185,049,172, forward strand.
AACCCTACTTAACCAACAAATGCGGAATACAATAAGTGAACAACAACACAAGCAATAATGCAATGCAAATAAGCAATCTACCCTGGTTCGGTGCCACCCAAGTCTCCCCGACTTGTTACCGGTGCCTTACTCCAGCAACACCTGGATCCCCTCCGGATACTCTAGCAAACCGCTAGAGATTTCCTTTAGCCCACTTGTGGAAAACATCCAACAAGTGCAATCGACCTACAATCGATGTCCGTGTATCCCACAACCCGGGAACATGCAGAGTCCTTAATCCCACAACTTGGGACTAAGCACACTCTCACAAACCGAGAGCAAAACTAAATCTTGACTCCCACAACTTGGGATCAAGCCAATCCTCTCACCACCGTGAGTATACAACAATTAATAAGTATAAAGAATGAAATATAAAACTTCTTACCACAAAATCCTATGCCTTGAGAAATACTTACCAATTTAGGGCAAGAATGGATTTTGAGGAAGATGAGATCACCAAACCCTAGCTCCACCAAGATGAGCAGCAATAGATGGCTAAGGAGAAGTTGGTGACTTGGAATCAAGCTATTAGCTTGAGAAGCTCACAAGGAATGAGAATCTCTCTTGAGGAATTAGTGCTCAAAGAGTGAGAGAGAGATTCTTGTGAGATGAGAGAGCTTGGAATTGGAGTTGATGGCTCTTCTCAAAGGTGTGAAAATGTCTCTAATTTCAGCCTTGGATCCCTGGTTTGAAGCACACAAACTTATATAGGGAAGAGAGAAAACGGTCACAAAATTCGTGGCATTAAATGTCCAACGGGTCTATTTCTGAAGCTGCTTAATCGGTCTAAGAAGGATCATCAACCGACTAGATTGACAATTAGTCGGTCAGTGAACCTTATTGGACCGACTAGATGGTTGACAGAGAAGATAGTGAAATCTGGGTAAGAACTAGTCGGTATAAGAAGGATCATCAACCGACTAGATTGACAACTAGTCGGTCGGTGAACCTTCTTGGACCGACTAGATTGGCTTTTAATGCATTAACCATCCTTCTTGAACCAACTAACTGGTCAACAGTACAAAGGTCGAATTTCACAAGAAAAACTAGTCGGTCTGAGAAGAAACACCAACCGACTATATCGTCATTTAGTCGGTCGGTGAGCCTTCTTGGACCGACTAATTGGTCAACAATTTGTCTTCAATTGATTAGGATAACTAGTCGGTCTGAGAAGGATTTTCAACCGACTAAATCGTCATCTAGTCGGTCGGTGAACCTTCTTGGACCGACTAAATGACCAACAGTGAATGGGCTGAATCAAGCAAGGATATCTAGTCGGTTCAAGAAGGATTCCCAACCGATTAGATCGTCATCTAGTCGGTTGGTTCTTCTTCTTGAACCAACTAAGATGCATATGAAGCCGTGAAATGAAACGATAGGCTACAGGAAAGTTTCTAATGGCTTCTAAGGCAATCCTAGAGATAAGATATGAAAGTTATGAAGATTTCTAGGTAAGTACTACTCAAGGCTTAACATTCTACTAAACCGAAGCTAGAAGACATAAAAGTAAACACGACAAACCGTCTTCAAAGCTTCAACATAGAGAATCCGAATCTCTTGACTTCATGAATACTCCTTGAGCTTCAACGAAGCTCCAGGCACAACGATCACGCGTTCTGAGGAAGTCCTGGGACGTCGCTTGAGATGAACAGATTACTTTGGCGACGATCTCCATAAATCTTCATGGTCTTGAGTCTTTTAGTTGAATGACTTGAATGTCATAGTCTTCGAAGCTTTTGACTCATCCATTCCTATCTTCTCTTTGGATTAAATCTCCATACATTTGTTGATGCCATTGCTTGAGGTTGAAGTAGCCTTTGAGTTCTTCAAGCCAATGCTTCACCTTTGTTGATCTACCAAGTCCTCCACTTGAATCAACATGTGTAGTCACTTTTGATCTTCTTGAATCTAATTGGTGACTTTTTAGCTAACTGCAAACACAAGAGTTAGTCACAATGATTTGTGTTTGATCATCATCAAAATCAAGGTGGAGAGTCCAATACTCAACACCATTCTTGGCTAAAGATTACATTTTAATTATCTCTTGCATCTTGGAATCTGCGGAAATTCTTTGGATCTCTATTGGTTTTCTACGGTAAAAACTATGTTTTTATTTGTCGTAATCGCTATGTGTGAGTAGTTTTCTCTAGGGCTGATGGGTTAGCCCTAAGACTCTAGGAAAGAGATGTAGATCTGGATTTCTAGGTTGTGTTGGGAATTAAGGGGGAGAATTTCGGTCGATCCATCCAAATCCCTAGGAGAACTCGTACTGAGATCATCCCACGGTCGGTGGAATTGATGAGCTTAAGGAGTATCTTTGGGATTTAATTAGGGAGTTAGTGGATCCAACCAAGGCTCGTGACCATGCCCGGCTCATGCCTTGAGGGGATCCACCGACGAACCATATCATACATTGACGGCTACCTCCATTGCGTCAATGAGAGCCACTGAAATACTTCGAAGTTCTAGCCCAGGAGAGTGGTATGAGCTGAGTGATCAACCCCCTAAATCCAATGCAATGTAAGAATCCCATTCTAATGTCAACCTCCGACGGTCTTAGCGGTGATCCCTAAGCCCCTAGCTTCTCTTATTATCGAACCAATAACACCATCACAACCAATCTTACTAAACCAACTGCTATCTCATTTTGAGATCTAAAGATAATCTGAGACTACAATACACTGTCACTGTCCCTGTGGGATTCGACAATCTTATATACTATAATTTGACACCGTCCGCTTGCGGATAGGGCCCAGAGTCAACACCTAGGAAACATATTGCGACTGGCGACTGTGACACCGCCAGGTGGATTTTATGTGTGAGTTCGTGGTGCGTCAACATGTGCACGCGCGTGCGCTGCGGTTTGGGCGCGCCCGCGCACTGCGCGGTGCGCAATGCACCCGCACCGCCCGCAGTGCGCCTGCAGCGCCCAGCACAGTGTGCACACGTACTGTGCCTAGGCGTGGGCCCCTTTGTATTGTGTCAGGCGCGCCCGACCCGCTATGGTCGTGCGCCCAACCTGCAATGCCCTTTTATGCTTTTATGGGTCTAACTTATGCGTTTGGAGTCCGTTTACGACGCGGTTTGAACCTGCGTTTAGACCGGGACGATCCCATCATTCAGGTAACCATTTCAACACGTTTCTTTAATTAAATACATACGTAAACAATTTACGACGCATTACATTTCCCTTTGCACCAAATGCAAAATTTCCACATCTGTTATAAAAAATCATTTGCATCAAATACAAATGAACTAAGGACATACATCCCCCAACAGAAAATTCCGCTTTTAAAAAAAATCAATGTAGACTATCGGCCACGGACAAATCCGTGGCCGATAGAGATATACGGCCACGGAAATGTCCGTGGCCGATAGCTATCGGCCACAGATATTGTGCACAAAGTGGCCGATTTCGTGCACATAAACCGTGGTCGAAACCATATCAGCCACGGACATTTCAGTAGACGTATATCTCTATCGGCCACGGATTTGTCCGTGGCTGATAAATATCACCCACGATTTCTGTGCACAGTTTACGTCAACTTTGTGCACAATATCCGTGGCCGATATTTATCGGCCACGGACATTTCCGTGGCCGTATATCTCTATCAGCCACGGATTTGTCCGTGGCCGATAGTTTATACTGATATTTTAATCAGAATTATCGGCCACGGATATCCGTGGGCGTTACTCTGTGGCTGATTATCAGCCACGGAATAGTCCATGGGAGAAGGGGGTATCAGCCACTACGGTATCAGCCACGACGTTTTGGCACGAGATTTTTTTCCGTGGCCGTAGGATTTCGGCCACGGATTCACGACTTTCAGCCACGGATTTGTCCGTGGCTGAAATCCGTATATGTAGTAGTGACTTGAGTTTTCCACACGGCCGTATGAAATTATCATACGGTTGTGTGGCTTAGATCAATCCATACGGCCGTATGGATTTCGCCATACGGCCGTGTGATTATCCCATGTTTTGTTTTCCTGAAAACTTACAGAGATTGTTTTACGATTTTGTTGATTACTCCATATATATGTGTGTGTGTGTGTGTGTGTGTGTGTATTTATATATACATATATGTATATATATATATATTTTTGAAACCCAGAAAAATCCCCAACCCCCTCCCTCCGCCTTCGGCGTAGGAGGGTAAGGCGAGAGCCCGGCCGAGACTATGTAAACTGGGGGGAACCGCCGTGCCCTCAACGGCTCCCGGGTAAATCCGAGAGGGGAGATGTATCCCCAGGGTAAATAATCCCCCAACAAATACCAACCCATGGAGGCGAGAGGCCTTGAACCCATGACCCTTGGCTTTGGAGTGGAATGACTTACCACCAGGACACCCTCTCGTGGGCATATATGTATGTATATATATATATATATATATATATATATATATATATATATATATATATATATATGTATGTATATATGTATATATATATACATGTATATGTATATACATATACATATGTATATGTATATGTACATATATATATGTGTGTATATGTATGTATATATACATACATATACACACATATATATATGTACATATACATATACATATATATATGTATATATACATACATATACACACATATATATATGTACATATACATATACATATGTATATGTATATATATATACATGTATATATACAGATATATATATGTACTAGTCATTACTCGTGCCCATAGGGCACGGTTTATTTAATGGCTGAGTTTTTCTCCCCCATAAATTTCAAGTGCCCCCAAATTTCAATTTTTCCCACAAAATTTCAAGTTTCCCCCAAATTTAAGTTTTCCCCCAACATTTAAGTCCCCCCAAAATTGTCATTACCACCAAGGACAAACTTGCCACGTAGGACAAAGCTTTGTCCTAGTAGGATAAGATTCAAAATCTTCAAAGAACTGGAAAAAAATGGTCGGAAGGGGTGAGAATAAAAAGTGTGGGTGGGTGTGTGGGGAGGGTCCATGGGCAAAAATACAAAAACTGGGGTTGTATGTGCAAAATTCCACACCTCCTCTCTTATTCCTCAAAATCTCATCTCTTATATTTTCTTTTATCCAATTTCCCTGTTTTATATAATAGATATCCAAATGCTCTTATCCAATTTCTCATGTCCAAATTCTCTTATCCAATATCAAGTTTCCCCCAAATTTAAGTTTCCCCCAAAATTTAAGTCTCCCCAAAATTGTCATTACCACCTTGGACAAACTTGTCACGTAGGACACAGTTTTGTCCTAGTAGGATAAGATTCAAAATCTTCAAAGAACTGGAAAAAAATGGTCGAAAGAGGAGAGAATAAAAAGTGTGGGTGGGTGTGTAGAGAGGGTCCATGGGCAAAAATACAAAACCCGGGGTTATATGTGCAAAATTCCCCACCTCCTCTTTTATCCCTCGTCCAATTTATCTTGCCCAATATCTCTTATCCAATTTCTCTTGATAACATCCCTCTTTTATAATATAGATATCTCACATCCAATTTCTCATGTCCAATTTCTCTTATCCAATTTCTCTTGATAACATCCCTCTTTTATAATATAGATATCTCTTATCCAATTTCTCATGTCCAATATCTCTTATCCCATTTCTCTTGATAACATCCCTCTTTTATAATATAGATATCTCTTATCTAATTTCTCTTGTCCAATATCTCTTATCCAATTTCTCTTGATAACATCCCTCTTTTATAATATAGATATCTCTTATCTAATTTCTCTTGTCCAATATCTCTTATCCATTTTCTCTTGATAACATCCCTCTTTTATAATATAGATATCTCTTATCCAATTTCTCTTGATACCATCACTCTTTTATAATATAGACTAGTTATAACCCGTGCCCGCGGGCACGGTGTATTTAAGATTTTTTTCCGCGAAATCTTTGTCCCCTAAAAAATATTTCTACAGCCAAAATTTAAAAGAACAACAAATTAGCGTAAAAAAATTTAGCGGGCGCCTTCGGCGCGGGCGCCTTCGGCGCGGGCGCCTTCGGCGCGGGCGCCTTCGGCGCGGGCGCCTTCGGCGCGGGCGCCTTCGGCGCGGGCGCCTTCGGCGCGGGCGCCTTCGGCGCGGGCGCCTTCGGCGCGGGCGCCTTCGGCGCGGGCGCCTTCGGCGCGGGCGCCTTCGGCGCGGATAGGTTGGTTAGACCTCTGCTTGACGCCCAAAAAACTCAACCCGCCTCTTTGAATGCACATTCGCTGTATTTTTTTGGGTCTCATTTTTTTGGGTCATTTTTGAATGAAGAGTATTAAATGATGATGATGCCAATTTCAATAAGAAAAGCTTTTGTATTCTCCCAACAATTTTTCTCCCAACCCAAAAAATTTTCCACCCAAAACTTGATGTGACATTGCCACATAGGACAAAGTTCAAAAACAGCTCTCAATTGTAATATAGATATTATCCAATTTCTATTGTCCAATATCGCTTATTCAATTTCTCTTGATAACATCCCTCTTTTATAATATAGATATCTCTTATCCAATTTATCTTGTCCAATATCTCTTATCCAATTTCTCTTGATAACATCCCTCTTTTATAATATAGATATCTCTTATCCAATTTCTCTGGTCCAATATCTCTTATCCAATTTCTCTTGATAACATCCCTCTTTTATAATATAGATATCTCTTATCCAATTTCTCTTGTCCAATATCTCTTATCCAATTTCTCTTGATAACATCCCTCTTTTATAATATAGATATTTCTTATCCAATTTCTCTTGTCCAATATCTCTTATCCAATTTCTCTTGATAACATCTCTCTTTTGTAATATAGATATCTCTTATCCAATTTCTCTTTGATAACATCACTCTTTTATAATATAGATATTATCCAATTTCTATTGTCCAATATCTCTTATTCAATTTCTCTTGATAACATCCCTCTTTTATAATATAGATATCTCTTATCCAATTTATCTTGTCCAATATCTCTTATCCAATTTCTCTTGATAACATCCCTCTTTTATAATATAGATATCTCTTATCCAATTTCTCATGTCCAATATCTCTTATCCAATTTCTCTTGATAACATCCCTCTTTTATAATATAGATATCTCTTATCCAATTTCTCTTGTCCAATATCTCTTATCCAATTTCTCTTGATAACATCCCTCTTTTATAATATAGATATGTACATATATATATATATATATATATATATATATATATATATATATATATATATATATATATATATATATATATATATATATATATATATATATATATATATATATATATATATATATATATATATGTATGTATGTATGTATGTATGTATATATACATATGTATATGTTAGAGAGTAATCAAACTCAAGAAGAAAAATAGTGATAGGAATTCTTAGAGATAGAATGAGTAACCATGGCCATAGGCCATGGTTCTCTATATATTAATTTAGAGGGGGAGATGAAGGGCCTATAGGAGACCAAGGGTCCCCATTACCCATAGTAATGGGACCAATGAGTGAGTAATGAAGGAGTGGAGGCCAAAAGCCTCCCTCATTCATAACACTCCCCCTTACCCATTCATCACTTTGGTCTCAGTATCTGAGGCAAGGAGGGGTGGATACTTCTGGATCCAGAGTAAGTGTGTTTGCCTCGTTAAAACCTTAGCTGTGGAAAACCTAGTGGGAAAAACCCAACAGCTTAAGGAAAAAGAGTGCAACCCACATGTTACTCCCCCTGATCCGTACAAGCTTCAGGCTTGCAGATCTTTTAATTGTCGCATACAAATGTTCTTTACAAGCTTTACAAAAGTACATTTCGGTAAAGACTTAGTAAAAAGATCAGCTAAGTTGTTGCAGGACTGTATCTGCTGAACTTCGATTTGCTTGTCCTCCTTTAGCTCATGTGTCCAGAAAAACTTGGGAGATATGTGCTTCGTCCTGTCGCCCTTGATGTAGCCCTTTTGAAGTTGAGCAATGCATGCAGCGTTGTCTTCAAACAGGACGGTAGGCTCCAAATCACCGGTCTTCAGGCCAGTAGATTGAAGAATGTGTTGGACGACGGATCGTAGCCAATAACACTCTCTGCTTGCTTCATGGATCGCAATGAGCTCCGAATGGTTGGATGATGTAGCTGTTGTGGTTTGCTTTACCGATCTCCAGGAGATAGCAGTACCTCCGTAGGTAAAAACAAAACCTGTTTGGGATTTTGCCGTGTGCGGATCTGAGAGATAACCTGCATCAGCATAACCAAATAATTTGGGGGCGGCACCTCTCTGGTAGTAAAGTCCAAGATCAATGGAACCCTGGAGGTATCGCAGAAGATGCTTTACTCCATTCCAGTGGCGCTTTGTGGGCGCTGCACTGTGTCTGGCTAGAAGATTAACTGTAAACGCTATATCGGGACGCGTACAGTTAGCCAGATATAGAAGTGCTCCAATGGCACTGAGGTAGGGTACTTCAGGACCCAGTATCTCCTCCCCCTCTTCCAGTGGTCGGAAGGGGTCTCTATGTACATCTAGTGATCTTACGATCATAGGAGTACCTAAAGGATGACATTTATCCATATGAAACTTGCGTAGAAGTTTCTTTGTATAATTAGATTGGTGTAATAGGATTCCACCTCTTAGGTGTTCTATCTGTAAGCCAAGACAATACTTTGTTTTGCCTAGGTCTTTCATTTCAAAAGTATGTTTTAGGCTTTCAGATATCTCATTGATCTCTGCAGGAGATCCTATGAGATTTAAGTCATCTACATATACAGCTATGATGACGAATCATGTTCCCGTTCTTTTTATAAAGATACACAGGCAGACTTCATTATTCGTGAATCCTTGTTGTGCAAGGAAATCACTTAGTCTGTTATACCACATCTTGCCCGATTGTTTTAGACCATATAATGATCTATGTAGCCTTACAGAGAATACGTCCCGAGGTATCTCTTTCATCTCTGAGGGTAGATTAAACCCAGCAGGAAGTCTCATATAGATATTTTTATCTATATCGCCATATAGATATGCAGTCATAACGTCCATGAGCTGCATTTCTAGGCTTTCCAGAGAAGTTAGGCTTATTAAAAATCGGAATATGATCGAATCCATGACCGGAGAATACGTATCTTCGTAATCAATCCTCGGTCTTTGGAAAAATCCCTGGGCTACAAGTCGTGCCTTATAGCGAACGATCACATTATTTTCATCTCTTTTTCTTATGAAAACCCACTTATATCCCACAGGTTTTACACCTACTGGTGTTTGGACTACTGGTCCAAAGACTTTGCGTTTCAAGAGTGAGTCCAGCTTTACTCTAATTGTCTCGTCCCACTTTGGCCAATCATCTCGGTGTTTACACTCCGCTAGAGATCGTGGTTCGACGTCATCGTCATATTCAGTGACGTGAACGACAATATCGAACGCAAAATCGTCGTCGACGACTATGCTATTTCTGTCCAGTACTTCTCCAGTACGTACAAAATTTAATGATGTTTCTCCTATTGTTTCCTCTGCTGGGGAAATCAGGAGGGGAGAAGTAGCTGGTCTGAGCTCAGCATCCTGTGGAGGGATAATCTTAGTATCTCCAGGAGTCTTCCTCTTTTGAGAAACTTTATCTTTTGAACCTGGTGGGCGTCCTCTTTTCATTTGAGGTACAGCCAATTCTGCTGCTGGTGGATTGCATCCATCTATGGGGATGTCAATCCTAGCTGGCGTATTGGCAGCAGGGACGTGTGAACGGACAATCTTCTGGTTGTCCGTGAATTTATCCGGCAAAAGATGTACTGTATTCTGGATGTGAAGGATCTTCATGATCTCATCTTCACACAGTTTAGTACGCGGATCATATAGGGACAAAGACTTCTGGTCCCAACTAATGGTCTCAGGAGCTTCTGGCTTCTTAGACTGTGTGCCCAGTTTAGGAAAAATTTTCTCATTAAATTCACAGTCAGCAAAACGTGCCTTGAATGCAATCACCCGTCAGGGGTTCAAGGTATCTGTTAATAGAGGGCGAATCAAACCCAATATATATACCTAGACGACGCTGAGGACCCATTTTGGTCCTCTGAGGTGGTGCTATTGGGACATATACCGCACAACCAAACATTCTCAAATGAGAGATATCCGGAGGTGCGCCATATGCTAGTTGCATCGGGGATAAAGTATGACCTCCAGAGGGTCTTATCCTAATAAGTGATGTGGCATGTAAAATAGCATGCCCCCAAGCATCCACCGGCAACTGGGATTGCATAAGCAATGGACGTGCAATCCATTGGAGTCTCTTTATAAGGGACTCAGCTATTCCGTTTTGGGTGTGAACATGTGCTATAGGATGTTCAACTTCAATACCCGTTGCCCGGCAATAGTCTTCGAAGACTTGTGAAGTAAATTCTCTCGTATTATCAAGACGTAGTTTCTTGATATGGTTATCGGGGAAATGAGCACGCACCCTAATTATTTGTGCCAATAGCTTTGGAAAAGCTATGTTGCGGGTGGACAAAAGGCACACATAAGACCATTTGGTTGATGCATCAATCAGTACCATGAAGTACCGAAATGGGCCACTTGCGGGGTGAATAGGCCCGCAAATGTCACCATGAATTCTCTCAAGGAAGCCAGGAGACTCTAATCCCACTTTCAGGAGGGATGGTCTCGTTATAAGTTTTCCCTTGAAACAAGGGAGACAAGGAAATTCACCCTTTTGAAGAATCTTCAGGTTCTTCAATTTGTGTCCACGGGATTCAGTGATGATGCATCGCATCATAGCTGTTCCAGGGTGACCAAGTCTATTGTGCCAGAGTTGGAACTCTGGCAGTGATTGGCACGTATGGTGCTCAGTCATATTGGCTTCTATTGGTTGAATGTATGTTTGGTAGAGACCTGACGGGAGTCCCTTGAATCGCTCGCAGATGATCTTCTGGTCATCTTTATGACGAGTGACAATCAGATATTCAACCTTATTTTCATCTCTGGTTTCCAAGTGATATCCGTTTTAAACGGAAATCCTTGAAACTTACGAGATTCCTATTTGATTTAGGAGAGAATAATGCATTTTTTATTTAAAGTCTTGTGTTATTTGGGAGCAATATAATTGCTTCACCAGATCCTTCAATTATTTGGGACAGTCCTGAAATTGTGATAACAGGACCGTCATATTTATTTACGCTATTAAAATAGCAATGATCGCGAAGGATTGTGTGCGTTGAGGCACTGTCCACTAGGCACTCAGACATCATCTATATAAGCAAAAACAAAATTTTATTTGAGGGAAAATGTAGACATTCATTCGAAAATAAAAGTTCGTTTTAAAGCAAATAAAAAGATGAAGATACATCGAATTGTAAATGCATAGATAAAGGGTGAAGCTCAATCGAGCAGGTCGTCGTTCTCGAAGTCTTTTGCAGTAAACATTGTTGGCGGCTGAACAGCCGCCAAGTTTGTTTCAGGTAGAGACTTCTGGCTCGCCTGGTATAGATCCTGGAGGTGGCGAGGAGTGCGGCAGTTTCTCGACCAATGGCCAGTCATGCCGCATCTATGGCATTTATCCTCCCAGTTCTTCTTTGGAAGTGACACTTGCTCGGTGTTTTTGAGCTTCCAAGTGAAGTTTCTTGTTCCCTTATTATTTTTGTTTGTCTGGGGAGCTGCACCTCTTGGTTGCTTCATTACAGCTTTCCCTTTAGTGTTTTTAGCCTTCCTCTTGTTTTTCCACTTCTGGGGAGAAACGTGGTGGGCTTCAGGGATATGGACTGTTCCAGCTGGACGTAAGTTATGAGTTGCAAGCAGTAAGTCTCGATTTTGCTCTGCCCTAAGTAGGCATGAGATCAGATCGGAGAATTTCGTGAAATTGCGTTCACGATACTGCTGCATGAGGATTGCATCTTTCTCGTGAAACGAGGTAACTGTCTTTTCCAACATGTGCTGTTCTGTCACTTCTTCACCGCACAACTTCAGGCGTGAGATGATGTTATGAAGTGCAGAATTGTACTCAGTGACGGACTTATAGTCCTGAAGTCTGAGGTTTTCCCACTCATAACTGGCACGCTGTAATATAACATCAATTTGATGTTTATACCCAAAAAAAATAAACAGTCCAAAGTTCGTTTACAGTCCATAAAAGGAAAGAAAAATACAACTTCGGAAACCCAAAGTGGGTCCATATCTCTACATTTTGAAACTTCGTCTTCATATACTGTTGCACCGAGCATTGGAATTTTATACAAATTTCCTCACTTACAAATTCTCTCAAAAGAAAATAAAAGTGCAAGGAATGTAAATAGGTATACAATGGCCGATCCCGAAAAACACATTTTTACTTAATTAAACATCCACGCAGTTCTAAATATGCTACATGCATAAAAGTAAACAACCACGCATGTATCTCAAGCATAACATATGGTAAAGGAAACTAGAAAATATAATTATCTCGTAGATCACGTGGAAACGTCATACACCGTTAGGTTAGTTGACTAACGGCAGAGCGGTCTCAGGATCTTAAAGATAGTTATATTTTGAAAAATAGAATCCTAGTAAACCATAGATAATAATTTGCAAATGCGATGTTTAAATAAATTTGTCAACATGGACTATAGAAATTATTTGTGATTTTACATAGAGGAGAGTCCATTTAAGTAATTGGCTTCAGGCCATTATTTAGTGGGAAAAAATAATAACCGTTAAGTAATAGGGGATGCAGTCCCAATTGAATTATTTAGTTATTGATAGGCACAAATGGGCAGCAGGCCCAACAACAAAAACAATCAATTTTAATTAAATTAAGCCTACTTTTGGGTTGGGAAAAACCAATAATCCCAAAAACCCTAAGTCTGTCCCCTCAAATTCCACCCCATCTGTTTCTGTTTTCGGCTATCGCCGGTGAACAAAAGTCCCCTCCCACCTCCGCCAGTTTCGGCCAAACAAAAGACACAGCAGACCCCCCGGCCGCCCCGCAAGGAGGGAAGGCGGCAGAGAAGAGCCCCCCCTGCTTGGGGGGGCTGACAGAGAAGAATCCCCCTCCCGCTGGGGGGTGGCGACCAAACGGACCCCCGTCAGGGGGGGCGCTGCCGGAGAACCCCCCCCCCCCCCCGCTGGGGGGGTGCGCTGCCAGAGAGACCCCACCGTTGGGGGGTGGCGACCAATCGGCCCCCCCGTCAGGGGGGGGCGCTGCCGGAGAACCCCCCCCCCCCCCCCCCCCCCCCCCCCCCCCCGCTGGGGGGGTGCGCTGCCAGAGAGACCCCACCGTTGGGGGGTGGCGACCAATCGGCCCCCCCGTCAGGGGGGGGCGCTGCCGGAGAACCCCCCCCCCCCCCCCCCCGCTGGGGGGTTGCGACCAATCCCCCCCGCTGGGGGGTGGCGACCAATGCCCCCCCCCCCCCCCCCCCCCCGACAGGGGGGGCGCTGCCGGAGAACCCCCCCCCCCCCGTTGGGGGGTGGCGACCAATCGGTCCCCCCTCCCCCCCCCCCAATCAGGGGGGGCGCTGCCGGAGAACCCCCCGCTGGGGGGGTTCACTACCAATTGGCCCCCGTCAAGGGGGGCGCTGCGCAACAGAAGACCCCGTCAGGGGGGGTGGGGCTGCGGCACAGATGAACCCCCCTCCTTTGGGGGGAACAAAATTTTATTATTATTATTATTATTTATTTTTAATGTATTTTTATCAAGGCAAGAAATTGTATTTTTAGCATATTTTAAACAAACCAAATTCGAGGTTGTAAAAAATATCATGGCTAAAAAAAATTGTTTATCTACGGGAATAAAAAGTATACCTCTAGATCGATGATCTAGGGACGACCGTAGAAATAAAAAGAATCCGAGCTCCCGAAAACGTCGAGAATGCCGCAAAGCTCCGACAAATCGCTGCAGCAACCAAAGATTCCTTACGCGTAGAGGATCAATTTGGTGGGGATTTTAGGATTGGTTTCTTGCTCAAGGAAGAACTCGTGCTGATAACGTGTTAGAGAGTAATCAAACTCAAGAATAGTGATAGGAATTCTTAGAGATAGAATGAGTAACCATGGCCATAGGCCATGGTTCTCTATATATTAATTTAGAGGTGGAGATGAAGGGCCTCTAGGAGACCAAGGGTCCCCATTACCCATAGTAATGGGACCAATGAGTGGGTAATGAAGGAGGGGAGGCCAAAAGCCTCCCTCATTCATATATATATATATATATATATATATATATATATATATATATATATATATATATGATTGCCAATCTGTGGACTAATTATATTTGCTCCTGTGATTCTAACCATGTTGAATTAAATAAATTTCTCGAATACCATGTTATGAGCCATGTCGAATTATAGAAAAGGAATCAATTGTTTTATTCACTTTGCCAGTATGTTATTTTTATGCAAGTTTTCATATGAATCTGAAATTGTGAAATAGAGATGCAGAGTACATGACAATGTGATTTGTGGTACTAAGACCACCAATGCAACTTGAAATTTATGAAGTAAAAAATGATGTTGATATCCAAAGATGAAAGAACTATGAAATGATGAATTGAGAGTGAGATGAGAGTAATAAATCTGAATTTCTCAGTCCATTCTAAGATGGGTGAGATTTCAGATGTGGGTTTGGGGGAGCACATGTAAAAAGTAGACGTTAAGGAGTGGACATGGAATTATAGTCTCACTCGCACTCCCGACAGCCGGTAAGGGGAGTGGGCAGGGTTAGAGAGGCCCATGGATGTACTCATGATGCACCATGAGGTAGAATGGTTTCCTCCGTTTTGCCACAAAACCGAGGGTTGTCTCACTTCTGACAAGGGAAGTTCCGAGATGTCACTACAGTGCTCGTGTCGCTGTTTTGGGGACCACTATTCACACACCCTGGGTGTGTAGTGCCCTGGGAAGCTACTGCACAAGTACTAAGGGGGGTGAATAGTACTTTTAAATAATAGGGAGAGTTATTCCTAATTATCGTGCAATTAACAAACAACAATGCGGAATAACAACGATCAACAAGAATAAATGCAAACGCAAACAAATGGTTTAATGGGTTCAGATCCACCCAAGTCTCCCCGACTTGTTCCCGGTGATCCTACGTCCCAACCACCCGGATCCCTTTCGGATACTTGAGTTAGAAACCCTAACTCAAGATTTCCAATATGACCACTTGCGAAAACCTCACAAGTGCAAACGACCTACAATCGATATCCGTGATTCCCACAACCCGGGATCACGCAAACTCTCACAACCGAGAGTGTACAATTCAAATATAACTGAAATGAAATGCTTACCAACAAAATACCTATGCCTTGAGATTTCTTACCAAATTATGGCAAAGAGGATTTTGATGGAGGAAGATGGCACCAAACCCTAGCTTCAAGAAGATGACCAGCAATGGAAGCCTAGGGTGGAGATGGTGACCTAGAATCAAGCTTCTAGCTTGAATGGCTCACAATGGAGAGAATCTCTCTTGAGGATATAGGACTCAAGAACTTGAGGGAGAGATTCTTGTGAGAAGAGAGAGCTTGGAAATAGAGTTGATAGCTCTTCTCTTTTGATCTGAAAATATCTCCAATATGTTGCTTAACCCCTTCAAGAAATGAATCAGGATTCTATTTATAGGGGCAAGGAAAAACGAGTTCAAAAAGATCCCAACGGCTCTTTTCTGAACCAGACTAGTCGGTCAAAGAAGGATCACTGACCGACTAGTTCATCAACTAGTCGGTCGGTGATATAACGTAGACCGACTAACGGTTGAACAGCCAAAAGGTGAAGTTCCATGCAAAGACAACTAGTCGGTCTAAGAAGACTTGCCGACCGACTATGTAACGACCCGCTCTCAGGGGCCCGTTACTTATTTGATATTTGCAGGTTCTGCAGTTTACCAGTGAATTCAGCATAGCCACAACTCAGAGATGCATCACAATACTCAAAACCAGCGTACAGACGTTATTACAGTCCAAATTAAAGTACAACAACCACCAGCACACTTTCTGAAAAGAAGTGCGGAAAAGTAAATACACAGTACAACACACCAACAGTAAAGTAAATAAAACTCTGCAGCTTCAGGGTCAAGTGTAGGCTCCACGAACTCTGGGGCAATATCCTCGATCAGATCTTCGGCTGCCGGTGCCATAAATGGAACCGAAGGTAAGTCACAACAATTCTAGCGATAGAAAAAGAGGAGTGCACAAATATGGAGTAGGCTATGGTAAACAAGTGCTGAAAGTAAAGTAAGGATAAAGTAAGGACAGACAAGCATGCAAGTGCGATAAGTAAAGTACATCAAGTCAAGCATGCAAGGGTGACAAGTAAAGTAAAGGTGACCGAGCAAGTACATCTAGTAATGACGATAGCAATGACTATAGCAATAATGAGAGTACTTGTGCCTATTCTAGTTCGTGACTTATAAAGGGAAGTACGATATGCAACCAAGAGTCCACCTGATATCCCGGGTTACAACAAAACGATACGGTACAATCAATACGATGCAATCAAAACGGTACTTTTCAATAAAACGATACTGTTCAGTCAATACGGTACTATCCACTGGAGATCGGACTGGTCGCTCCCGCACTTCCGCAATTATAAGTTACCCCAAAAACCCAGTGTGTGTGTACAAGTTACCATTCTTTGCAGTTTTACGAGTCATTTACTGTTCGCACATATCCAGTTACAATCTTTCTATCAAGCATGTCAATCTGTTCAGGACAATAACTGTTCTGAGACTAGATGTTAAGTCCTAGGTTCATACGCGTTAACGATACTCTAAAGATCTTTGATTGTTGAAAAGTCAAGGCAGAAACCTCAAGAGAGAATGTCGGTCCTGAGCAATGTTTGAAGTCCAACAACTAAGGTATCGATCCATGCTTCGAGCATGCGGTGTTTCCAATAAGTACACTATCTAGATTTCTAAAGTTAGAATTTACTGTGACTTACTATCTTCGAGGTGATGGTAGTGAGCCGGGCCTGGATCTAGTGCTGATGCACGAGATTCGATGCCTGCAAATACAATAACAATTAGTTAGAGAATACACGATTTCTTATTTATTTAACTTGGTCGTTTTGATTTTTAAAACTGTTGAAACAGTATCGAAAAGCGTTCTAAATTTTTATGTAGGCTATATAGGATAAAAATAGTTTTACTGCAGGAAGAAATATTTTTCTGAAGTCCATAGTAATTTTTATAATTTTTAGAAACTCAAAATAGTTTTAAAAAAACAGATTATTTAAGTTACGCGTATCTTCCGTAATTTCTTACGGGAGTAATACAAGTCGGAATGACTTGAGTGAACAGTCAAAATGACCGTCTCGAAGTATATTATCACATATAATTTTATCAAATATTAGTGTACGTAAAATCAGCGAGCTACGAATTTTAGAACGATTTATACCTATTAAATCTTTAAGTTCGAAAAATCATTCCGGAATAAGTAGGCGTCTGATCGCAGTGAGACTAGCGCCATTGGATCCGAAATGTCGTTTCTGATTTTCTGGGGCTATCCGCACATTTTTCTGGGTCCTATATTATTAGTTATGGATTAAAAACCATTAAACCCTATTTAATAATTATTTAAAAATGGGAAATACGAAATAATTATCGTATTTACGAGATTGCCACCGCTAACTCACGCTGCTTCGAATTCAATTGCCGGCGAGGGGGGGCTGCTTGCGTGCGGACGGCGACGGCTACCGGGGGTGGCGGCGGCGGCGGCATTGGATGCGGGAGACGACGGCGACGTGGGGCGGCGCTCGCGGCGGCGGCGGTGGCGGGTCTGTGCAGCGGCGGAGGAGCGCGGGGCGGGCTCCGGGCGCTGTGGGGGGTTCGCCGACGTGCGGGGCCTCGGGGGTCTTCGGAGAGAGGGCGGAGGCGGCGGTCGAGGCTGGAGCTGCGGAGGCGTAGATGGCGACGGTGTACGGCGCGGACGAGGCGGCGGAGGGCGACAGCGCCTCAGCGGCGGCGGTCGGAGGAATTCCTCTGTCTCGAACAGAGGAGAGAGGGAGAGCGGGGCGGCAGTGATCGAGGCCGTGGAGGCGTTGCTCGGGGACGGGCGAGCTGCAGTCGGGGCGGCTTCGGGGGCGGTGGTCGACGAGCTGTCGTCGGAGGACGGCGGGATGGCTCGGAGGCGGCAGTCGGCGAGCGGGGGTGGGTCGTGGTGGTGGCGGAGAGCTCTGGGTGGAGCTCCGTTCGTGCTTGTCGGCGGCGGGAGAGTGAGGAGATGGGAGGCGGGCTCGGTGTGGGCTCGGGCAGAGGGCGACGTCAAGAGGGCTTGGTGGCGGACTCGGGTCTACGGCGGTGGTCGGAATGAGGAGGGAGCACGGGGGTTGGGTTTCGACGTGAGACGTCGGGGGTTGAGCCTGAGGAAAAGGGGATAGGAAATAGGGTTTAAATAATAATTGATTAATTATTATTGAAATAAGTCAGTTAATGTGGTAGTTAGGTGATGAATGCTTCGTGTAGAATTTTAGGGCTAATGCTGACTATGTGTAGAATTGGGGATGAACCACCAGCAACATGTTTTTCATGGGCTACATACAGGTAGGTTAGGTGAAGGTAGGTTACGTAAGTGATTAGATAATTAGGGGGTAATTAGTAATTAGGTAAAAACCTCATTAGCGAAGGTAATTAGTAAAATACAAAAACAAAATTACGATTTTGCCCCTACTAGTAAACGTGTCCCAAAAATTACGAAAACATACCCACGTGATCGTATCGTCGCGAGGATGACGAATACGAAGTCCGTTCTGGGATTTGGGCTACGGGAATACTAGTTTTTGGCCAAAACGTTTGGAAAGCGGGTTCGCGGGTTCTCTACCGATTTGACTTCAGAAAATTACGAAATAAATGTGGGAAGTCCTAATTGATCATAGGATGCTACTGCAGAAGTTTGAAATCGTTTTGATGATGTTTGTATAGAAAATAAATTCGTCGAATCAAAACGGTAATTTTGGGAGATGAATTTTAACAGAAATGTTTTGGGTATTTGATGAAATCCGACCTTGCTAAAATACTCCATGACTAGTCTGGTACTTCAAAATATTTTTATAAGAAATTTTTGAAATCAGTAAAACTCCTAACAAACCATTATAAAATAGTTTAAAAATTGAAAAATTGGTCAAATACGTAAATAGTTTGTCTTGATGAAAACAGGCCGTTACATCCTACCCTCCTTAAAATAATTCCGTCCTCGGAATTTCTTAAAACTTTATAAAATAAGATAATTGCTGTTATTAAGAAGCTCAAACAAATAAATGATAAAATGGAAAACTAGTCGAATGATTTCAATTTAGAAAATAAGTTGTTAATAGCATGAAATATAATGGGATATCATAGCATCAAGAAAACAAGGGATATTACTAATAAATATATATTATTAACATCACCATAGCTTCCGTAACTATTCCTGAGACCAGTATCATTACAATAGTTACACTGCCATCTCAAGTAGACCAAGATTAACATGAGATAATAATATCACATGAAAATGAGGGCTATTATGATGACAACATCTGTTCGAACTTGGAACTTGAGGTGATAAGCCAGTAGCAAGCTATTTAAACCACTTAACCCGGAAGACTATAAAGTTTATTCGTGCTACTGGTAACTAACTGGGTCTGGCCACAGATGTCGTTCATAATATAGCATGTATTGACTAATCCACGGGTACCAATACCATCAATTTCCATAATGCCCAACCACATGCTAACGTCCAAATCACCGCCCAAAGGTAAGTACAAGGCCAACATTCTAAGTCAGTACTCCCTGCTAGCATTCCTTCCGTCAATCTCCATACTATTCCACAATAAGGCAGGATCCATGCTCTCATCCAGAGCCAAGCACAAGGCCTACATCCAACTTCAACACCCAAGGCCAATATCATGCCAATAATCATTGCCATCACTCCTTCCGTAGACCAATACTTGACATTCGCAACACCCAACATTACCCAAC
This sequence comes from Scilla litardierei, assembly GCA_030789695.1. Classification (NCBI taxonomy): domain Eukaryota; kingdom Viridiplantae; phylum Streptophyta; class Magnoliopsida; order Asparagales; family Asparagaceae; genus Scilla; species Scilla litardierei. The sequence goes on from CM061134.1 coordinate 185,069,070, forward strand.
AAATGAACAACCAAAAACACGCTTTCCCGCACACCAAAAGGAGTAGACGTAAGAGGAAGCCTAAACGGGATCTCAACCGGGGTGAGACCCAGGGCAGAGAGCTCAAGAGAAGCCCAAGGATCACGGCTTCCCAAGATCTCAGCCAAGCGGCGGTAGCGAGGGTGGCGACGAGGGTTGTCGCCAAGGCCAAAAATCCCAAAACAGAACGTCGAAGGGCCATTGGTGGTTGCGGGTCCTCAGCGATGAGGGCTGCGGCTGGTTGACGATCCATGGCAGGGACTTCCGATGGAGTGGAGCAGAAGCTGGCGGGGCTTCGGGTGAGATGGCGAGCTCGCTTGGGGAAGAGGCCGGGAGGAGGAGGGGCGATGTCTGAGCGAAAAGGGAACCACGGGGTGGCTTGGGAAGGAAGGAGAAGAGGGGTTAAAAGAGAAGGGGGCACCGAAAGTCATGGGTAGGTAGTATAGGGTAGGCGGGAACGGGGCTCGAGGCAAGGATGAGGACAAATGCAATAATGAGGGGAGGTGGTAGGCGGGAAGGAATTCTAACACGTGGAATAATCGGGTACAAGAAATACGAGTTTCAAAAACATAACAGCCTATACGTGCATGCTACGTTTGGCTCATCTCAAAATCTCCAGCATCATCCTCGAGTACTTCTGAACGTCCTTCGATCTGCTTCTGCTGAGGAGCTCGAACTTCTGATGATCGAAAACTCGAACGCTACCCTCCTTAAAATAAACGTGGCTAGGGTTTAAGTAAACTAGAGATAGAAGATTCTAAGAAGGTCAATTGAATGGTCACCAAGATAAGGGAAGGTTGGTAGTGAATAAGATCGATGACGTCACATAATCATGATTCACGTCCTTGCGGTCCAGCGGACACGGCCAGGGAAGTGACTAAGCCAGGATCACTTATGCCCAGTCTAGCTAGGTCGATCCAACAGACTTTAGCCAAGCACATTGACCGATATCATGGTCCATTGAAGGAAGATCATCATTCATATGGGTGCCACCGACACAGAATGATTTTTTTTAATACAACTAATTAATCCTATCAAAATGAATTTTTTTTTAAGGCCAGATGGCCAACTCCATTGGGCTTTCCGAGATGTTCCTGTCCGTCTTTCGAGTGTCAAACCTGCATCCATAGAAATGATGTCAGCTTAGTCAAGTATTGTATACGATACATCCTGGTTTTGCTATACTGTTCACGAGGTATTTTGCACGGACCTGTGTGGGCCACCAAACCTGTAACGACCCGCTCTCAGGGGCCCGTTACTTATTTGATATTTGCAGGTTCTGCAGTTTACCAGTGAATTCAGCATAGCCACAACTCAGAGATGCATCACAATACTCAAAACCAGCGTACAGACGTTATTACAGTCCAAATTAAAGTACAACAACCACCAGCACACTTTCTGAAAAGAAGTGCGGAAAAGTAAATACACAGTACAACACACCAACAGTAAAGTAAATAAAACTCTGCAGCTTCAGGGTCAAGTGTAGGCTCCACGAACTCTGGGGCAATATCCTCGATCAGATCTTCGGCTGTCGGTGCCATAAATGGAACCGAAGGTAAGTCACAACAATTCTAGCGATAGAAAAAGAGGAGTGCACAAATATGGAGTAGGCTATGGTAAACAAGTGCTGAAAGTAAAGTAAGGATAAAGTAAGGACAGACAAGCATGCAAGTGCGATAAGTAAAGTACATCAAGTCAAGCATGCAAGGGTGACAAGTAAAGTAAAGGTGACCGAGCAAGTACATCTAGTAATGACGATAGCAATGACTATAGCAATAATGAGAGTACTTGTGCCTATTCTAGTTCGTGACTTATAAAGGGAAGTACGATATGCAACCAAGAGTCCACCTGATATCCCGGGTTACAACAAAACGATACGGTACAATCAATACGATGCAATCAAAACGGTACTTTTCAATAAAACGATACTGTTCAGTCAATACGGTACTATCCACTGGAGATCGGACTGGTCGCTCCCGCACTTCCGCAATTATAAGTTACCCCAAAAACCCAGTGTGTGTGTACAAGTTACCATTCTTTGCAGTTTTACGAGTCATTTACTGTTCGCACATATCCAGTTACAATCTTTCTATCAAGCATGTCAATCTGTTCAGGACAATAACTGTTCTGAGACTAGATGTTAAGTCCTAGGTTCATACGCGTTAACGATACTCTAAAGATCTTTGATTGTTGAAAAGTCAAGGCAGAAACCTCAAGAGAGAATGTCGGTCCTGAGCAATGTTTGAAGTCCAACAACTAAGGTATCGATCCATGCTTCGAGCATGCGGTGTTTCCAATAAGTACACTATCTAGATTTCTAAAGTTAGAATTTACTGTGACTTACTATCTTCGAGGTGATGGTAGTGAGCCGGGCCTGGATCTAGTGCTGATGCACGAGATTCGATGCCTGCAAATACAATAACAATTAGTTAGAGAATACACGATTTCTTATTTATTTAACTTGGTCGTTTTGATTTTTAAAACTGTTGAAACAGTATCGAAAAGCGTTCTAAATTTTTATGTAGGCTATATAGGATAAAAATAGTTTTACTGCAGGAAGAAATATTTTTCTGAAGTCCATAGTAATTTTTATAATTTTTAGAAACTCAAAATAGTTTTAAAAAAACAGATTATTTAAGTTACGCGTATCTTCCGTAATTTCTTACGGGAGTAATACAAGTCGGAATGACTTGAGTGAACAGTCAAAATGACCGTCTCGAAGTATATTATCACATATAATTTTATCAAATATTAGTGTACGTAAAATCAGCGAGCTACGAATTTTAGAACGATTTATACCTATTAAATCTTTAAGTTCGAAAAATCATTCCAGAATAAGTAGGCGTCTGATCGCAGTGAGACTAGCGCCATTGGATCCGAAATGTCGTTTCTGATTTTCTGGGGCTATCCGCACATTTTTCTGGGTCCTATATTATTAGTTATGGATTAAAAACCATTAAACCCTATTTAATAATTATTTAAAAATGGGAAATACGAAATAATTATCGTATTTACGAGATTGCCACCGCTAACTCACGCTGCTTCGAATTCAATTGCCGGCGAGGGGGGGCTGCTTGCGTGCGGACGGCGACGGCTACCGGGGTGGCGGCGGCGGCGGCATTGGATGCGGGAGACGACGGCGACGTGGGGCGGCGCTCGCGGCGGCGGCGGTGGCGGGTCTGTGCAGCGGCGGAGGAGCGCGGGGCGGGCTCCGGGCGCTGTGGGGGGTTCGCCGACGTGCGGGGCCTCGGGGGTCTTCGGAGAGAGGGCGGAGGCGGCGGTCGAGGCTGGAGCTGCGGAGGCGTAGATGGCGACGGTGTACGGCGCGGACGAGGCGGCGGAGGGCGACAGCGCCTCAGCGGCGGCGGTCGGAGGAATTCCTCTGTCTCGAACAGAGGAGAGAGGGAGAGCGGGGCGGCAGTGATCGAGGCCGTGGAGGCGTTGCTCGGGGACGGGCGAGCTGCAGTCGGGGCGGCTTCGGGGGCGGTGGTCGACGAGCTGTCGTCGGAGGACGGCGGGATGGCTCGGATGCGGCAGTCGGCGAGCGGGGGTGGGTCGTGGTGGTGGCGGAGAGCTCTGGGTGGAGCTCCGTTCGTGCTTGTCGGCGGCGGGAGAGTGAGGAGATGGGAGGCGGGCTCGGTGTGGGCTCGGGCAGAGGGCGACGTCAAGAGGGCTTGGTGGCGGACTCGGGTCTACGGCGGTGGTCGGAATGAGGAGGGAGCACGGGGGTTGGGTTTCGACGTGAGACGTCGGGGGTTGAGCCTGAGGAAAAGGGGATAGGAAATAGGGTTTAAATAATAATTGATTAATTATTATTGAAATAAGTCAGTTAATGTGGTAGTTAGGTGATGAATGCTTCGTGTAGAATTTTAGGGCTAATGCTGACTATGTGTAGAATTGGGGATGAACCACCAGCAACATGTTTTTCATGGGCTACATACAGGTAGGTTAGGTGAAGGTAGGTTACGTAAGTGATTAGATAATTAGGGGGTAATTAGTAATTAGGTAAAAACCTCATTAGCGAAGGTAATTAGTAAAATACAAAAACAAAATTACGATTTTGCCCCTACTAGTAAACGTGTCCCAAAAATTACGAAAACATACCCACGTGATCGTATCGTCGCGAGGATGACGAATACGAAGTCCGTTCTGGGATTTGGGCTACGGGAATACTAGTTTTTGGCCAAAACGTTTGGAAAGCGGGTTCGCGGGTTCTCTACCGATTTGACTTCAGAAAATTACGAAATAAATGTGGGAAGTCCTAATTGATCATAGGATACTACTGCAGAAGTTTGAAATCGTTTTGATGATGTTTGTATAGAAAATAAATTCGTCGAATCAAAACGGTAATTTTGGGAGATGAATTTTAACAGAAATGTTTTGGGTATTTGATGAAATCCGACCTTGCTAAAATACTCCATGACTAGTCTGGTACTTCAAAATATTTTTATAAGAAATTTTTGAAATCAGTAAAACTCCTAACAAACCATTATAAAATAGTTTAAAAATTGAAAAATTGGTCAAATACGTAAATAGTTTGTCTTGATGAAAACAGGCCGTTACAGACTAGTTTCCCAACTAGTCGGTCGGTGAATGATCTTTGACCGACTAACGTCGAAATATGATAGATTGACTTCAAGATGACTTAGTCGGTTTAAGAACAAATGCTGACCGACTAGTTTCTCAACTAGTCGGTCGGTAAACGTTCTTTGACCGACTAACTCGAAACAGTAGCTCAGGCTGAAAATGAGTGAACACAACTAGTCGGTCTAAGAAGGATTACTGACCGACTAGATCGTCATCTAGTCGGTCGGTGACTCTTCTTTGACCGACTAACTGTAGTCATAGAAAGAGCTGAATTAGAGAAGGCAAGCTAGTCGGTTTAAGTAGAGTTTCCGACCGACTAGATCGTCATCTAATCGGTTGGTGACTCTTCTTGAACCAACTAACATGCACTCGAAGCCGAGGGAAGAAGCGATAGGCTTTGGGAAAGTTTCTAATGGCTTCTAAGAATATCCTAGCTCTAAGATATGAGCGAAATGAAGATTATAAAGTAAGTCCTACTCAAGGCTTAACATTCTAATCTATGACGCAAGAAGACTATAAAATAAACCTTACGAACCGTCTTCAAAGCTTCAATCTTCATTCCTCTTGACTTCAATATTGCTCCTCGAGCTTCAACGAAGCTCCAGGCATACGATCACGCGAATTGAGAAGTCTTGAGACGTCGCTTTTGTTGTACGTGGTATTTTGGCGACGATCTCCATAACTGCGCTCACAAACCGTTAGTTCATGATATATTTATGTTTGCTCATCATCTGTAACGGCCTGTATTTTTCCAATACTTTCAAATTAAGTATTTAAAGAAAATTCAATTTTAATTGTATTTTATAATGGTTTGTTAGAAGTCTTAAACTGATTTCAAAGATTTCCTATAAAAATTTTTTGAAGTACCAGACTAGTTATGGAGTATTTTGGTAAAATCGGATTTCGTCAAATACCTCTAAAAGATCTGATAAAAATTCATTTTCAGATATTGCAGTTTTGACTCAATGAATTTATTTTCTATTCAAACGTCTTCAAAACATTTTCAAACTTCTGCAGTAGCATCCTATGATCATTTGGGGGTTCCCACATTAATTTCGTTATTTTCTGATATCGTTTCAATAGAGAACCCGCAAACCCGCTTTCTAAACGTTTTGGCCAAAAACTAGTATTTCCGTAGCTCAAACCCTGGAACGGTCTTCGTATTCGCGATCCTCGTGACGATACGATCCCGTGGGTATGTTTTCGTAATTTTTCGGACACGTTTACTGGTAGGGGCATTTTCGTAATTTCGCTTTTGTATTTTCACTAATGATTTTCATTAATGGGTTTTTACCTATCCTTAATTACCTTTCTAAGTACCCTACATAATCTCCCAACTAACCTAATCTAACCGTAACTACCCTCATCCCCGTCTAACCCCAGGTCCCCATCTACCCGCACAGCTACCAGGTTAGTTTCCCCCAATAATTACATTTGTGCCATCTCCTAACTCTATATAAAGCCTCACCCTTGTATTAACCCTCACCCACACTGTCTCTCTCTTTCCCCCTATATTTCGAAACCCAGGCTGTTAACGTCGCCCGCTCTCCTCACTCTCTTCTCC
>CM061134.1:186483694-186504854 GCA_030789695.1 Scilla litardierei
TTTGGACTCATTACTTTCAATAGCTTCTGTAAATGAAATTGGATCATTATTTATTTCAATGTCTGTTTCTTGCAAATATATTTCATAATCGTTAGGAATAGCAGGTTTCCTTACTATGTGATATCTCCTCAAAGATATATTTGTTTCAGACATTTGTGTGTTACTTTCTTCCATATGTGTATCATCATTGTAGTTTTGTTCATTATTGCCAAGACTTGATACAATATTTGGAACAACACTTGAAACAGCTATAGAAGATGGAACATTTACGGTCATCGGTGGAGAGACATTTAATAAATGAATATTCATCTTAATTTCCTTTACGTCCATATTATGTTGTTCCATGCTCCCACTAACACTTTCATTCTCAAGGAATTTTGCAACACCAGTTTCCATAATTCTAGGATTATGATAAGGACAGTAAAATATATACCCTTTTGATTTCTCTGGCTAACCAATAAAATACCCACTGATAGTTTGAGAGTCTAAGTTCTTTTCACGTGGATTATTGATTCTTGCTTCTGCTGGACAACCCCAAACATGTAGGTGCCTTAAACTAGGTTTCCTACATGTCCATAACTCAAAAGGAGTCGTAGGGACAGCTTTATTAGGAACCATATTTAGCAGATACATTGTTGTTTCAATGCATACATCCACAAGAATTTGGGTAAAGAAGAGTTACTTATCATACTTCTAACCATATCCATCAATGTGCGATTACGCCTTTCAGCCACACCATTTTGTTGTGGTGTGCATGGCATAGTGTATTGTGCAAAATACCACGTTCTTTAAGAAATTTTGCAAATGGACCGGGACATTGTCCCATTTCATCATGTTTTCCATAATGTTCACTACCTATCTTACAATTTTTACTTTCATGTCTAATTGCCTTTCAACTTCATTTATACATTTCTCAAAAGTATCAATTGCTTAAGATTTTTCTTTTAGCAAGTAGACATAACCGTAACATGAAAAATCTCAATAAATGTGATAAAATATTTCTCTTCACCAAAAAATGGAGCATCAAAAGGTCCACATATGTCAGTGTGTATAACTTCAAGGAGCATAGTACTTCTTGTGTCTACTTTCTTATTATGCTTAGTTTGCTTTACCTTGATGCAATCTATGCATAACTCAAAATCTGTAAAATTTAGATCGGGAAGAATTTCATTCCTTACCAATCTTTGTAGTCTTTCCTTAGATATATGTCCTAATCGTTTATGCCATAAGAATGCAGAATTTTCATTAAGCATTCTACTCTTACTAATATAATTTACATTCAACAAGGATTGAGAAAATTCATTATTAAGCTTCAATTTATACAATCCATCAATAAGCACCCATGAACCAACAAATTTAACATGATTGTACAAATTGAAACATCCATGTTCAAATTTACATTTATAACCACATAAATCCAACTTTGGGAGGGAAACAAGATTCCTTGTAATTGTAGGAACATAAAGAGTCATACTTAAGTCCAATTGATAGTCAGTATCAAGGACTAGACGATAAGTTCATATGCCTTCAATAGGAGCCTTCATGCGATTCCACATAAACAGATAGTTCTTACTTAGGTTTGTGGTTTGGATCGAACGGAATCACTGCATCATATTACATACATGAGTAGTAGCTCCAGAATTAAGCCACCAAGAATTAAAAGGAACATTAATCAAATTAGATTCAAAATTACATACATAACGTTCTAATGTATCTTTCTTTTCAAACCATGCCTTACGTTTGAGACAATCCTTCTGACAATATCCATCTTTTTTGCAGAAACGACACATATTCACATAATATTACTTCTTTCCAAAATATTCCTTCTTTCCAGAGTGTTCACCTTTAATAGCTCATTTTCTTTTAAATTTCTTACCTTTTGACTTGAGCAACTTTGCAGTTCCATGAGTGGTTAGGTTTACGGAGTGTCCTCCCAAGTTCTTTAACCTGTTTTCCTCCTGAATGTGCTTTTCAGTTAACTCATTAATATCACACTTGTCCTTTATAGTGTTATAATTAATTTGAAAAGCTTCATACTCAGAAGGTAATGAATTCAGTATAAACTGAATAAGGGGCCATCCACTTGCATACCCAATGACTTAAGTCTTGCTGCAATGTTTGTCATTTTAATGATATGTTCTTGCCTCTTAGTCCCATTGAACTTCATGGATGTAAGTTGAGACATTAACGCATCAGCAAGAGACTTATCCATTGAACGAAAGCGTTCTTCCACAAGCTTAAGATATTCGATTGCTTTTTCAGTTTGTGGAATTGTGGTCTTAATGTTATTTGCTACAGTCATTCACATATTAGACCGTTCCCAACACTTCATCTTGAACTCCTCATCCTCAGTGTTGTCATCTGTGATAACAGCAGGTCTTTCCTCAAGTAAAACTAAGTCAAGATCCAAGACACCTAAGTGAAACTTGACTTACTCACTCTATTGGAAAAGTTCAAGCCATTAAATATGGTTATGGATTAGGCTTGCGAATGAAAGGTAACAACTGCAAAAAGTATATATTCATATATCATAAAATGCTTAAAGTTATAAAAACTGATATAAACACATATTCCACTATATTGTAGTTTTTCTTTGGAAAATTCTACAACATATCATCATAAGTAAATGCCATAAATTTATTCATAAGTAATTGAACAACTTAAATAAGTATATGTGACATCTTTGGATAATTAAAATATACCTAATTCAAGAAGTCCAATTTCATTCATATTTACATTGATCAAAGAAAATTTAATTTCCTTTGGGAAATTTTAAACTCCAACAATCAATGAACCATTGTTTATTCATCAAATACTTACTATGCATTTAATTTCATTAATGACATGAATAAACAACTATAAAATAGACATATTGAATTTTGGTCACTTTGGTGTACCTAAATTCTTTAAACATATAGCATTAAACAAATTTTGGATCTCATGATTATAAAATTTTCCTAAACATGGTTAGAATTTTGTTTTATGTAATTTGATTAATCCTCTGTAGGCCCACATAAATTAAACAAAGCAGTCATATAGAATAGGCCCAAATGCAAAGAGTCCAATGATTCATCGATTCAGAATCAAATCGACTGGCGGTCCACATTAGAGAGCAAAACCTGCCCGAAATAAGGACAAGACCCGCAGGCAATCCTTGATAGATGTGTAAGGCCCAAATACGGTAATAACATGCTGGTAATAACATGCTGGATTGAAATATTAATTAATGCTATATTCACTATTATGGAATATAAGTGTACAGAATCAGTGGATCATCATAAAGTGTGCATTGACTATCATAAAATGTCTGCAGAGAATTAATCTTACGGCACACACCAACACCAATTAAATATATATCAATGTTTGTTTTCAGTGATAACCATGTTAACATAATTAACTATTAATCAAAATGTTAATTAATCAAAAATTATTTACATGCTAAATGCGGCCGGGAATCATAAATATTAAGTGTAAGCAAGTGGTGCGCAGAAGCATAAACATTAATTTACAAATAAACAAATTGATAAGTGCATTGTTAATCTGTACAAAACATTAATATGTGCAGATGAATAAAGGCACTTTCGTTAACGCCTATATTTCTGAAAACAGCATAAAATCAGAAAACGTGATAAAACGGTTTATTGCCACAACCATTACATGAACAATTAGATTGGTAGGGCAGTCAAAGGTGTCAGGTTAATGCTTTGTTCAAACGGCGAGGGATCAAATCATGCCTTTGTTGAGTTTTCTTTTTTTTAATAAAATGATTATAAATCATGTAAGCATAATTATCGGTTTATTTAGAAATCAGCACAACTGAATTTGTGGCAGTGTGGTCCTCGGCGGCAGTTCTTTATGCCTTGGTTTAAAGTGGCAAGGGATCAAATCACATGGTCGGCAGTCCAACTTTAAAAGTGTTTTTTGGGAAAAATTATAAATATGCCACATGTAATCCTAATTAATCATAAAGCGGAAACATTAAATTAAATATAGGAACTTAGTTATTTATAATCTTCCCCTGGGTTGGAAGACATTATGTCACTTAGTTAATAAACGGGTTTCTCTACCTTCATCCCTGTAACTTATGTACACAAATTCTGATGGATTGTAGTGTGTACCAATGGATAGGGAGAGGACCTATTTATAGATTTTTCGAATCAATCGGGTGCGTCCATCAAGCACTAGATCCAACGAATGAGATTGAAAGGGAAGTTATAACTAATAACCATCAGGTCATAACCAAAAACGGTTATAATAATATATTATTATTAATTTTATAATGGTTTTCCAACATATTTTATATACAAGTGCCCTTCCTCGATTAGGCTGCTGGCACTTTTCCTTGTAATATGGCATCAATTAGATTCATTACTTCTTCCATAGTATTCTCATCTGACATGACCTATAATCAACAGCATTCTCATCTAAAGTTACTTTTGAAATAAGAGCAGGAAAACCATTACATCTTAGGTGCCCAAATAAATCTTTTTACCGTGAACACATATTCGCTATTTTGCATACCACATGAATATGAGCAATCAATAACTTGAGGCAATTTGCATACCCAACACATTGACAACATAGATTATACCCTTAGGTTCTAAATTAGAACAACACGCATGCCTAACATATGTAGCAAAAAAATCCAATAGCCTGAACCATGCTATACAAAGTGGTAGAAGGAATACCTTACACAACAATAAAAAGGATATAAACTTATTCCTAATCAAGCCTACTTTACACTAGCTTTTCCCGACAGAAGGATGTAGAACATATTGCACAATTTCATAAATATTCAACAAAAATTGGTTGTGCCATTTTAACCACATGTCTACCATCAACAATTAAAATGATAGTATATGATATCCCTTCTCAATTCAATTTTAGTCAATAATTGTTGTGGCAACATAGCCAAAGAGTCTCATTCCAAGCAAATAGATCTAGTGATGAGGATAGAACACATACTCCTTTTTTATAACGTTACATGGTCCTATATTTATTTTACATCAGCATATTGTGTATGCATTATTAAATTAAAAGGTGCTAATCTACACAAATTAAACTTCAACTACACACGTGTTATTCATATAAGGATGCCCAAATACAAGATCCCATTCGGCAACCATATCCAAAATCCAAGACCAACCATATGGCACCTAGAGGGGCAATTATTGAATTAAGAGGTGCTAATCTACTCAACTTAAACTTAAACTACACGTCTTATTCCTACAAGGATGCCCAAATACAAGACCCCACGCAGAAACTCCCTATCCAAAATCTAACACCCATCCCATTGTGCCCACAATTCCAAAACTTATGACAGAAAAAAACCAGTAAATATTAAACTATTGGACACCCGGAGCCCCTCATTCAAAATCCTACACTTGCAAGAAACAATCGTCCAATCTCTTGTTAAAGATACCCTCCCCCTTCTCCTAAACCTCCACCATGTCTACTCTAAGTTTAACTTTTTAATTTAAAATTGATTGACAAGAACTCATTTTACTTTTGCACTAAAAATGGAAAATCGCATTCCCTATGTACAAGAATATAAACACTAGCAGTGTAATCACGCAAGTCATTTTCCTCTTATCTCACATCAGAAGATATCCCGCCCACATTATATATCGGAAGAATCTTTGACATGCCAAAAATGACATTGTTTGAAGGCAAAGCATGCCAGATTACCTCATCGACCACCACCACTATTCTAAAACTAAGAAAAGAATTTCTGGGGGAGTAGCCACCTGATGTCATTTTCCCCCACCAACCATTACTGTTGTAATATCCCAATCGTCACGGGCATGCCCTGCCTTAGAGACTCCCATTACTAGAACTTCACGTAACTAATTATTTCACATGTAGTTATTTTGATTAGATATACAAAATGATAGCTTGTATCATCTTCTTCTAATCCCACAGTTCCACTATGCTCCCATCACTATAGCTAGACTCAACCCTCTGAATAAAGCCAACTTAACCACCATTATTATTTATCTAGCTCATCTCTTGATATTTGTAAACAATCCTCCATCTTTCTGCAAAAGATAATAGTGAAATAGCCCAAGGAAAGCAAATAAAAATAAAATAATAATAAAACAAATAAAATCCTACCGCTCGAAATCAAACAAAATCTTACAATGTAAAATTTACCGCAGAATTATAAAATGTTACCACTTAGGTCAACAACATTACAGGGAAGAGATCAATGGGCGAAATTAAAAAGTGGGGGGATGATCTACTTTTGAGATCCATTTCACAACAGAAGCAGGCAATTTGCAGTAAATAAGGCTCAAAACTAAAAAACTTACATCATCCTTTTCCAACATCAAGAAGAGGAGCAGCTCCTTCTCCCGCCGGTGCCGCCGACTCATGTACATCAAAACTCCGGCGAACCCCGCCAGCGCGGCAAATGACCAAACTGACCCTCCATTACAACCTCCTCCTCCTCCTCTGAGAACAGCGAGCTTAGATCGGACGAGCTCTATCCCCGAGTCGACCAGCCTCCTCGCCGATTCCGAGATCCGCGTGCGACTCGCGTGACACTCCTCCTCCTCCACCTCTTTGCTATCATGGACTCCTCCAACCGATTCTCGAAAGTGATAACTTGAAGCAGAATCGGAAGTGGAATCTAGGGCTAGTGTTGGAGTGAGCCCCTCGTGGAGGCTAGGAGGGAAGATTGAGAAGTCGTCGCCGCCATCATAGGCGGCGGAGATTCCTGCTGCCACCATCTCCCATCCCCTGCCGCCGTCGTCCTCGCCGCCTCCGCCGTACATGGGACTATAGTTTAGAGTGAGATTCGCATCTCACCATCAACTTCGAGCGCCTCACTCCCCCCTATCATCCGAATCCGAGATGATATATTTTTACTGGATATTTTTTCCCTTTTTCATACCATTCTATTTTTGTTAGTTTTAAGCGAATAGGTCGTTGACTTTGCTACTATTTTCATTATGTTGTAAACCTGGAACCTCGTAGCCCTGTATTTATAGAAGTACTAGTCATAACCCGTGTCGGCCGACACGGACGCGGAACCGCGGAGCAACAAAAATATAATAGATGGTTACATAATAGGTGGATACCCAATATACAAATGGGCCTACAAAAGCCCTTTTATAACACTTCCCCTTATCCATCCATTGTTGTAAGCCGTATATGAGCGCTTCAGGGTTCATAGAGCTTATCTGACCATAGGAGTATGGATACTTCTGGATCCTAAGTTAAGAGTTCTTGCCTCGTTAAAACCTTTGCCATGGAAAACTCAGTGGGAAAACCAGTGGCTAAGGGAAAAGAGTACAAGTCTTTATAACTTCCCCTGATCGATGGATATCATCAGAGTTGGATACTTCTGGATCCTAAGTTAGGGGTAACTGCCTCGTTAAAACTTTTAGCTATGGAAACCCCAGTGGGAAAAAAACAATAGCCAAGGAAAAAGAGTACAGTTTCTCATAACTTCCCCTGCTTAGTGGAAGTATTTAAGGGTGGATACTTTTGGATCCAGAGTCAATGAGGTTGCCTCGTTAAAACCCTTAGCTATGGAAAACCCAGTGGAAAAAACCAATAGCAAAGGGAAAAAAGTACAACACTACATTTGACTCCCCGATCTGTACAAGCTGCAGGCTTGCAGATCTCCTAGGCAACTATACATCAATCTCTTACAGTGTTCCGATAATAAGTACAAAGTAAAAGGCATCGCTCATCTATACAAGTATCGCTCATATATACAAGACATCGCTCATCTATACAAGTATCGCTCATCTATGGCAGCTACTGAATCTGAGAGAGCTCTTCTGAAGAGGAGTGGTCTGCAGACTCGGTAGGTAGCACCACGTCTCGAACCCAGTCGTCATTGTGTCTGCGAGGTATTGCAGGACCTGGCTGTGCGTACTTATGATTTGCTTCTTAGATCGATGAGCCTCTCGGGATGGTGGGATTGATGTTGCCTTGGAAGCATGCTTTGCTGGTCTCCAGGAGTTGGTCGTTCCTTTGTTGTATTCATCGCGAGGATCTGTAACCTGTATCTGCAAATACATTTAACATGTTGGATGATCCTTGACCCTTGGAGGTAGTGCAGAAGCTACATATCTCTGGTCCAGTGGTGCGCAGCAGGTGCTGCACTGTATCTGGTTAAAGGGTTTACTGCCAATGCTTTCTAGAGTCGCGTGCAGTTAACCAAATAAAGGAGTGTACAACAGACACTTGAGTAAGGCACTTCAGGACCTAGGATATCCTTCCCCTCTTCTAGCGAACGGAAGGAGTCTTAATGTGCATCCATACAACCAGTAGGTGTATTAGTGGATTGCGATTATCTATATTTTTTCATCAACTGGATGATAATTTCATCTTCTGGATGATAATTCATCTGCTGGATGATTATTCATCTTCTGGATGATGGTTTCATCTTCGGGATGATGGTTTCATCTTCAGAATGATAATTCATTTTCAGGGTGATTATTCATCTTCAGGATGATAGTTTCATCTTCATGATGATAATTCATCTTCATGATGATAGTTTCATCTTCATGATGATAATTCATCTTCAGGATGATAGTTTCACCTTCAGGATGGTAATTCGTAAGGGTATGTTGTCACATCATCCATAGCAACATGGCCTAAAATTTTCTTTCCCAATCGCATGGTTTTCGCGATCATGACCAGGGAGCCTGATGCATCAGTTAAATAATTTTGTAAGTGAGTTAAGCTCATCTTACATGATTACTTCATGGTTTCTGTGAAATAAACCTCTAAACTATATCGTTTGCTTACAGCATACGATTTTATTTATTTATACAATACTCGGTAAACCACAGGTTTGATATCTTTTGATATCAGGACTTCAGGTCCAAACACTTTACATGTCATAAGTGAGTCCAGCTCAACTTATTATTGCCTCGTTCCACATAATCTGGCCACATCTTTGCGTTTGCTTCAGGAAACTGAGATTGGGAACGATATCTATGGAAAAATGAAATGTGAGTAATTGTCGACAAGTGTGTTTTATCCAAATACCTCTCCATGTATGTACAATATTCAATTCATTCCAGATTCATCTCTTCTAGAAATTCTGGAAAGGGAGGGGATATGGAGATGAGCTCTCTTTCATGTGGTGGTATTGTTATAGGGTCTCCAGGAGTTATTTCTCGCTTTGAAGCCTCGTGGTATGTCCTCTCATCCATTGAGGATATCCACTTCTGCTACTGGTGGATGGCATCCATTATATTTAGTATGTCAATTCTAGCTGGATTTTTAGTAGCAGGGATGCGTGAATTTGACAATATTTATATTGTCAATAGCTATGTCTGATAACTGTTTAACAGTTTCATGAGTATGGATCTGCAGGATCTCATCACAATTCATGATAATCAGATCATAGGTATTAATGTTTTAAATGGTCAAATTGAGCTTCAGGCTTATGGATGATTATAGTATTTTTGTTGAACCTAATGCTGGGGAATTAATGTTATGAAGGATCTTCAGGATCTCATCAAGTCTTTAAAAGAGGGCACATCAAAGCACGTCTTAGGAGTAGTGATTTTAAATGATTCCCCTGTTCAGAGTGCTCAGAATCTATTTATCTGGGGTAATTACTTCCGATAAATAGTTCTGTGTTTTGATGGTCTATAGTGGTGATATGGGGATGTATACTCATCATGGTACAATCGATAAGATGTGCTCTAAACGCTTCCCCATTAGGGGTTTCAAAACTGTTTATATGATGTGATCATGCTCATATAAATAGGTTCTAAGGAGGTGTTTTGATGGTTTGCATTGTAATTGCATGTTCCCACATGGTCACCCACAACTGGATTTTTAATGGATAAGTAATCTGTTTAAATCATTTTAATGATTTATGTAACCCATTTTTGGGTGTGAACATAAACGTCAGGGTGTTCAATATTTTTCCAGTTGCAAATATAGTTTGATTTCCCAGTATTATCCAATGTTCCCGCCATTTAGTAATGTATCCCATTTGCTTTGAAAAAGCTGGAGTGCGGTTGGATAATAGGTTTGAAAATGGCCATTTTTAGAGGATATATGGATGAGTACTTTAAAGTACATCATCATCCATATGTAGGGAGTGTGTGAGTTCACTTTTATCCCTCAAATACTCTCACGAGGCCTAACGGTCTCATTCTTCTAATGATGATAGTATATCATCTTAAATTCGTTTGAGGAAGTGAGAAGAGTCAATGTCCACGTGAATGGAGATGATCTCGTAATCATTTTTCCCATTTGAATGGGACAATGAAAGTTTCACCCTTTCTTGAAGAATCTTCGGGTTCATCTGGTTAATGATGTCTTGCATCATCAATCCAGGGTGACATCGATCCAAAGTTGGTCGATTCTGGACACTTCTGGTGTTTCAAATTTTTACGATAAAAAACGTTGTTTTGAAGACTAAAAATAGATTTTTTTTCTAATAAAAATCATGTTTTTACCATCTTCTTCCCCAAAAAATTTTCAAACACTAGAGGGGATCTTTCGACACAACGTGGCTAGTAGCCGCACACGCGAAACCCCCCCCCCCACGTGAGAGTTCATATTCGTTTCACCGTCGTGCAAACGAATATAAGTATATAAATATAATAAAGATGCTAGCTTTGGTCGCTCTCGCACCAAATCTAGTGAATCTCGATTATAAATCTAAATCCAATATCTGGGGCTTCCCATAAATCGAGATCCTCTCTCGAGCTCTCAAGATCCAATAGAAACCCATATATACCCGCAGTATTCCAATCACAATCTAACATTTAGCAATTCTAGCAACATTGAAATTCAACAAATATCACAAATCTTACTTTTGATCCATAGGGGTCATCCCTTTGCCCTAGAGCAAAGGAATTACTCACAAATCATCATGAAAATCGCAAGAGAAATAAGATTGACAAGAGAATTCATTGCAAAACTCATATCTAAGAAGAGACATATCATAAAAATATAAACTTGCAAGAGTTTTAGAGATACCAATGTCGATTACAAGCTTCAACAATAAAAGAAAGATCTAAGTCTTCAATCTCTTGTCAAAAGACATCTCTAAACTAGAATTAAAACTATAAAAATAAAGTATGGAGTCTCTCCCTTGGGCTGGAGATAAATCTGGGTATTTATACATGCCCAAAATAACCAAAAAAAATCCTAACAATTCTACCCCAGACTGCTGCAAACCCTAGCTTTCATGACTGGGTTGGCGGTGCTACTCGACCGAGTGAACATCTCACTCGATCGAGCGAGGAATCCGCTTCGGAATAGGAAAATCAGTGTTCTGGGCCCCTCAGACACTAGGCTGAGTAGTCTTCTCACTCGGTCGAGTGGAGTCTTCTGCAGATCCTCCAAAAAACAGAGAAGTGTCGAAGATTTCCTCCATGATCGATACCCGCTTACCACTCTTGCGGTAAAACTACATTGTTTTGCACTAAGCGATGACCCGGGAGAGAGCCTTAGAGGGCGACGGGGATGTCTTAGTCCCATCCATTTCTATAGATGTAGCTAGGTAGTATTTAGACCGTATATTTTCCACGCTCGCCTCTAGGAAGACAATATGTTGTGGCGGTCTGATCACCCTCCTAGCTCCCATTTTTGGGATTGAGCTTCCTACCAGTTTGCATCGTCCTACGGGCCCCACTTCACTATATCTCGATGTATTTGCCCGTATGAAGATTGTAACGACTGATTTTCATGAATCTGGATTTAATATAATATAATATATGTTTTGGTGGATTTTCTCCTCTTGTGTGGTTTTTATCTCCGTAGATTTCATTTTCGATCGATTCGTCGTATTTTCTCGCTTCTTCCTTAGGATTGTCGATTTCGAAGTATGTCACTCGTGACGGACTTCATAACGGTCATATCTAACTGTTAGATCAAGCCTAGGAGTCTTAGGAATCGATACCGGGGCCTCGCGCTCCGTATCGGTACTTTTCTGTGCTATTAGCCGGTGTAAGAAGGGCCATCGACCGACTAGATGACGATCCAGTCGGTCGGCAATCCTTCTTGGACCGACTAGTTAGCTTTCTAAATTTCTCAGGAGTTACTGTTTATCGTTAGTCGGTCTAAGAACGTTGGTTGACCGACTAGGTTGCAAACTAGTCGGTCAGCAATGCTTCTTTAACCAACTAACACATCATCTAAATTTTAGTATCAGTACTGTTCATTCTTAGTCGGTCTAAGTTCATCTTTCGACCGACTAGATGATAAACTAGTCGGTCAGTATTTGTTCATGGACCGACTAACTCTAAATCCTATTTTCGTTCAGGAGTTACTGTTTGCACTTAGTCGGTCTGCGTTGGTCGACCGACCGACTAGTTACCAAACTAGTCGGTCAGTGGTTGCTCTTTGACCGACTAACCAGTGTTAAAACCATAATTTCTGGGCAGCCGCCAGCTCAACCTATAAATACCCCTCCCAAACGACTTCTTCTTCTCCAACACGACCCAAAACCCTAAAAACTTCCCTCTTCAGCCCCCATCTTCCTCCAAGCTCCATTCCTCCATTCCAAGCCCTAGAATCATCATCCAATCCAACCATTCACTCCATCCGCCTCTCATCTTCCCCAAAATCTCACCAAAACCCATCAAAATCCCCAAATCCCCCAAAACCCTAGTTTCTCCAAACTTCTCCAATCTTTTCCAGATCTGATCCTAGGGTTCCCCGGGGTGTTTCTTCCGTCTCCTCTTGGTAAGAAATCGTTCTACCGTTGTTTTCTTAACCTATTTATAATTTTATGAAAACCCTAATTAATTTCATGTGTTTGATGTTTGTCTCCCCCAAAACAGCGATTTCCCCCGTAGATAGCATCCGTGTGACGAAGTGATCGTCAATCCCCGGTGCTAGGCAAGCGAAACTTGCCACTTAGGGTTTAGGCCATGTTTTAGGCCATTTGCTTGTTGTAGGCGTAAAAGAGGCTAGGCGACGAAATGATACTCGCCTAGGCGCAAATTGGGGAATTAGCTTGACAACGAAGCTAATCCCGACTTTTAGCATGTTGCACAATTAACATGTCATGTTTACTTTCAATTAACGGTACGCGAATATGTTCATGTCATTGCATTTCGCCTGTCACGTTTAATTTAATTAACTGTACGCAAATAAATTGTCATGACCTCGCATTCTTTAGGTATTGCTGTGATTGCGTAGCTTCGCTACAATGTTGTGTTCCTGGCTCGTGTTCCAGAAGCGGGCCATGTGTTGGTTGATAGCCAATGCCCGAATTGCGTGTTCCGGCTAGGTGTTCCCTACGCCATACTTGTGTTCCTGGCTCGTGACCAGAAGCGAGCATAATGAGTTGGAAACCCCAACGCTCGATGTAATGAATTGTGAACTAAGAATGCGAGCTCAATGTGCGGGGCAACCTCAGGCTCACTAGCTGAGCTCAATGTGCGGGGACCCCAGGCTCCATATCGTGTGGGTATTGGGTAGTGTTTAGTGCCGATCGGTCTGAAATGCTATGCCATTCAGCGAAGGGCGTAAACACCTACAAAATGTGAATTGATTGAATTGATAGTAGCTTGGCTGCTCTTGTCTTGTCCCGATGATTGTTCTCTTGTACAAATTGTCTTGCCATGTTTAAATTGTGCACTCATGTTATAACTGCCATGTCATGCATACTAAACTGCTAGGTTGCTAGATGCCTCACCTTCAGTTTTCTTGCCCAAGTCTTTTTAGACTTGCTGACATGTGCCCCTTTACTCTTTTAGGTGACACATGTTAGATCCTGAGCCTGAGTACCTCGTTGAGGACGAGGTGTTTGCTGACGCCGAGCCCGAGCTTGTGTTTGACGGGGAGTACGTGGACACTGGGGACCAGTCCTAGTGTCTTCGTTGTGCTTTACTTTTGATTAGACAGTTGTTTTGTTATCGGTGCGTAGCACCTATACTTTGTTGTTGTCGTTGCTTTTGTTGGCCTTGTTCTGGGCCCTTAGACTCTTTTCTTTTAGCCTGGTGGCTTTTCTGGATGTTGGACTTTTGTTGATGTTGGACAATTTGTGATATGCGGAATTTTATTTCAGTCTCGCCTTGTTTTATTATTGTTATTCTGTTGTGGTTACAGGGACCTGTTTATGTATTGTGGACGCTTATCGGGTTTGGGGCTTCACCGCTCCACTCCCGTGCGGACCTTTTCACGTCTCGCCCCCATTTCAGGGAAGCGGGTTGTGACAGGTTTTAGTGGTGGCCCATGCAGGTCCCTCTGTAAATGCGATTTTTGGAATAGTAATAATAATATTAGAATGTCCAATAAGTTAAGTTCGACGTCCGAGTCATAAGCTATGAGTCTAATCTGATTCGTTTTCTGTGTCACTAGATGGCAGGAAGGCGTTTCACCCGTGGTGGGGGTAGTGGTGCGCTCCCTCATGATGAGGAGCCTGAGCGGGAACCCACCAGCGGTGAGATGATGCGGATGATGCTCCAGATGATGCAAGTGCAGCAGGGCGTGCTTTTGCAAGTCCAGAATGCTCCGCTTGCTCGAGCTGCCCGGGCTCTTCCGGATGCCCCTCGCTCTGAGCCAGGAGCGAAGCAATTTCGGGAGCTGGGTCCCGCATATTTTGATGGTTCTGAGGGTCCTCTGGCTGCCGATGAGTGGATTCGGAACGTCGAGGACAATCTGAAGATGGCCAAGATCACCCCGGCTGGATGGGTTGATTTGGCGAAGAGGCAGCTGAAGGATAACGCCAGGAATTGGTGGGATGCGGAAGAGAAGTTGTTGGTGGAGCCGATAGCTTGGGCTACCTTCAAGGCCAGATTTGAGGGTGAGTTCTTCCCGAAGGCTGCCAAGGAGGAGATGCTGCAGCGTTTTATCGATCTGAAGCAAGGGAACTCGTCGGTGGACATGTATCACCAAGAGTTCATGAGGCTGAGTCGGTTTGCACCGAAGATGGTGCAGGACGCTGAGGAGAGAGCTCAGAGGTTCCTGCAGGGGCTTGCTTCGGAGCTCCAGAGCTTTGTGACCTCCTCTGACCGGGAGTCATATCAGAAGGTTCTGGTGGCAGCTAAGAGGCAGGAGCTGCTCGTGAACCAGAGGATGTGGTCTGTTGTTGGTGCTGGGAAGAGGCCTGTGGAGCAGGCGAGAGCCGTGGTTAGACCTGGATTCAGGACTAATCAGTCTGCTCAGTTTAAGAGGCCAGGAGGGGCGATTCCGAAGTTTTGCCATTTCTGCGGCAGGCCTGGCCACGTCAAGGATCAGTGTCGGAAGTTTCTGGGCCAGTGTTTGATTTGCGGTGATGCTTCTCATGTCGCGAAGGATTGTCGGCATGCGGATCCGCTGCGGAGGGCTCCTGTTGCAGCTCAGCCGTTGCAGTAGCGAGCGCCTGTTCCTGCTGGACATGGAGCAGCTCTTGTTCCACAGAGGCAGGCTTTTCGGCAGGCTGTTCCGCCGAGGAGGCAGGCTTTTCTGATGACCGCTGCGGAGAGCGAGGCTGTGGATGAGGTTATCGCAGGTAATCCTCAATCTAGCTGTCATTTTCCGAGCTGGTTTTGATTGTTTAATTGTGTTGTTTGCTTGAACATGGTTGTTTGCTAGAATAGGGTTTGATTGTTAATTGATTGATTAGGTGTGATTTTGGTGTGCACATTTCCTGCACGAGTCCTCTTTGACTCTGGTGCATCGATGTGCATTATTTCTCGGAGCTTCGTGGAGAGGCATTCCTTGTCGACGTCCCCTCTTCTGAAGAGTTGGAATATCGTCACAGGGAATGGTGTGGTCTCGGTGCATCGTGGTTGCAATTCTTGCTCGTTGGTGGTCTGTGGACATGAGCTTTTTGCGGATTTCATTGTCCACGACATCATCAACTATGATGCAGTTCTTGGGATGGATTGGCTGGCGAGCTTCTATGCTACGATCGACTGCAGGAGGAAGAAGGTGGTGTTCGAGATTCCCGGACATCCAGTGTTCGAGTTCAGTCGTGGTAGCCGTTCGCTTGGTCCTGTCAGATTTCGGGCCAGGCCGGTGGAGGCTGTGGCTATGCAGATGGAGCTGGAGTGGCCAGCTGTGGTGCGAGATTTTGGTGACGTCTTCCCCGAGGAGATGTCTGGTTTGCCGCCTGATCGGGCTCTGGAATTTTCTATCGATCTTGTTCCAGGTGCGCAGCCGATTTCGAAGGCGCCGTATCGTATGGCACCTGCAGAGTTGGAGGAGTTGCGGAAGCAGTTGGATGAGCTCTTGCTGAAGGGTTATATTAATCCTAGTGTGTCTCCGTGGGGAGCACCGGTGTTGTTGGTTAAGAAGAAGGATGGTTCGCGTCGCATGTGCGTGGACTATCGGGAGTTGAATGCGGTGACCATTAAGAATAAATACCCGTTGCCTCGCATCGATGATATTTTTGATCAGCTTGGAGGTTCGAGGGTGTTTTCTAAATTGGATTTGAGGAGTGGTTACCATCAGTTGAAGGTGAAGAAGGGAGATATTCCGAAGACAGCGTTCAGGACGAAGTATGGACACTATGAGTTCGTGGTTATGCCTTTTGGCGTGACTAACGCGCCCGCGGTTTTCATGAATCTGATGAACCTGATTTTCTACGACTTTTTGGATAAGTTTGTCGTTATCTTTATTGACGACATTCTGATCTATTCGAAGTCGGAGGAAGAGCATGCCTCGCACTTAAGGACGGTGTTGGAAATTTTGAGGAAGCATCGTTTGTATGCTAAGTTTTCGAAGTGCGAGTTTTGGCTGGATAGAGTTGCTTTTCTCGGGCATGTGGTGACTGGAGATGGTATTTCAGTGGATCCCGAGAAGATTCGGGCCATCAGGGAGTGGCCTGTTCCGTCGTCAGCGTCTGAGATCCGGAGTTTCCTTGGACTTGTTGGTTACTATCGGCGATTCATTAAGGACTTTTCTCGTATTGCTGAGCCGATGACCAGGTTGACGCGGAAGGATGTTGCTTATGTTTGGTCGGGTGATTGCGAGAGTGCTTTTGGTGTTCTGAAGGAGAGGTTGACGAGTGCCCCTATTCTTGTCGTGCCTGATCGCAGCGGTGGATTTGAGATCTTTTGCGATGCTTCTGGCAAGGGTCTCGGTTGTGTGTTGCATCAGCATGGGCATGTTGTGGCGTATGCGTCTCGTCAGCTTAAGGTTCATGAGAAGAATTATCCGACGCATGATTTGGAGTTGGCTGCCGTTGTGTTTGCTCTTAAGATTTGGAGGCACTTCTTGCTGAGTGAGAAAGTGAAGATTTTCACCGATCACAAAAGCTTGAAGTACATTTTCACTCAAAAGGAGCTCAACATGCGACAACGTCGATGGTTGGAGCTTATGGCGGATTATGAGATTGATTTGCAGTATCACCCTGGCAAGGTGAATGTGGTTCCGGATGCTTTGAGTAGGCTGCCAGCGGTGATGATTTTGACCTCGCAGTGGAGATTGCAGCAGGATTTTTGCGAGTCTGGTGTGGAGATTGTTCTTCATGGGGAGGCTTCTTCGTTGATGTACATGCAGGTACAGTCGACGATCGTGGATCGGATTAAGGCTGGCCAGGCTGAGGATCCGAAGCTGGTGAGGATTCGGGAGCAGGTGGAAGCCGGTCTGCGGACTGACTTTTTGATTCATGAGGATGGCTCGCTGAGGTTTGGAGCCAGGTTGTGTGTGCCTGCTGGGGATATCAGAGAGGAGCTGATGGTGGAGGCACACAGTTCGCCGTATTCTGTGCATCCTGGTGGCACCAAGATGTACCAGGATCTTCGTCTGAATTATTGGTGGCATGGTATGAAGAGGAGCGTGGCTCGGAGTGTAGCCAAGTGCTTGGTTTGCCAGCAAGTGAAGGCGGAGCATCAGCGTACGGCTGGGTTGCTACAACCACTTCCGATTCCGGAGTGGAAGTGGCAGCACATCACTATGGATTTCGTGACTGGACTACCTCGGAGTCCAAAGCAGAATGACGCGATTTGGGTGATCGTAGATCGATTGACCAAGTCTGCGCACTTTATTCCATTCCGAGTGGGACAGTCCACTGAGGCGCTAGCGAGGAGATATATGGAGGTAAAATTCTTTTACTCTCCGTTTTATGTCCTTTTTCTAGTTTGGATAGTGATGTAACGTGAATCGTGCAGGAGGTTGTGCGACTTCATGGAGTCCCCGTGAGTATCGTGTCTGACAGAGACACGAGGTTCACATCTCAGTTCTGGCAGAGTTTGCAGAAGAGCTTGGGTACGCGTCTGAGTTTCAGCACGGCGTACCATCCGCAGACGGATGGCCAGTCCGAGAGGACGATTCAGATTTTGGAAGACATACTGAGGGCGTGCATGTTGGATTTCAAGGGTTCGTGGGAGGACCATCTACACTTGGTGGAATTTTCCTACAACAACAGCTTCCAGGCGAGTATTGGCATGGCGCCATTCGCCGCTCTTTATGGGAGGAAATGTCGATCGCCATTGAGTTGGGATGACGTTGGTGATCGGGAGTTGTTGGGACCTGAGATGATCGTGGAGGCCGTGGAGATCGTCAGGAATATTCGGGAGAGGTTGAGAATTGCTCAGGACCGTTTTAAGCATTGGGCGGATGCTAAACGTCGTCCTTTGGAGTTTCAGCCGGGCGACCATGTGTTCTTGAAGATTTCCCCGAATCGTGGTGTGATTCGTTTCGGGAAGCGTGGAAAGTTGAGCCCGCGATACATTGGACCATTTGATGTTTTGGAGAGGGTTGGCGAGGTAGCTTATCGCTTGGCCTTGCCACCAACTTTGGAAGGAGTTCACAATGTTTTCCATGTGTCGCAGCTTCGTCGATACATTAGCGATCCGTCTCATGCGGTGGATTTTTCGGAGATTACCGTTCGCCCCGATATGACGTATGACCAGCATCCAGTGCAGATTCTGGACATGCGTCAGAAATCGCTTCGGAACAAGATTGTCAATCTTGTGAGGGTGATGTGGCGACACGGTTCACCTGGAGAGTCTACTTGGGAGAATGAGGATGAGATGCGAGAGCGTTTCCCACTTTTGTTTCCGGACTCGTGAATTTTTGGAAATTCCGAGGACGGAATTTTTCTTAAGTTGGGGAGGATGTAACGACTGCTTTTCATGAATCTGGATTTAATATAATATAATATATGTTTTGGTGGATTTTCTCCTCTTGTGTGGTTTTTGTCTCCGTAGATTTCATTTTCGATCGATTCGTCGTATTTTCTCGCTTCTTCCTTAGGATTGTCGATTTCGAAGTATGTCACTCGTGACGGACTTCATAACGGTCATATCTAACTGTTAGATCAAGCCTAGGAGTCTTAGGAATCGATACCGGGGCCTCGCGCTCCGTATCGGTACTTTTCTGTGCTCATTAGCCGGTGTAAGAAGGGCCATCGACCGACTAGATGACGATCCAGTCGGTCGGCAATCCTTCTTGGACCGACTAGTTAGCTTTCTAAATTTCTCAGGAGTTACTGTTTATCGTTAGTCGGTCTAAGAACGTTGGTTGACCGACTAGGTTGCAAACTAGTCGGTCAGCAATGCTTCTTTAACCGACTAACACATCATCTAAATTTTAGTATCAGTACTGTTCATTCTTAGTCGGTCTAAGTTCATCTTTCGACCGACTAGATGATAAACTAGTCGGTCAGTATTTGTTCATGGACCGACTAACTCTAAATCCTATTTTCGTTCAGGAGTTACTGTTTGCACTTAGTCGGTCTGTGTTGGTCGACCGACCGACTAGTTACCAAACTAGTCGGTCAGTGGTTGCTCTTTGACCGACTAACCAGTGTTAAAACCATAATTTCTGGGCAGCCGTCAGCTCAACCTATAAATACCCCTCCCAAACGACTTCTTCTTCTCCAACACGACCCAAAACCCTAAAAACTTCCCTCTTCAGCCCCCATCTTCCTCCAAGCTCCATTCCTCCATTCCAAGCCCTAGAATCATCATCCAATCCAACCATTCACTCCATCCGCCTCTCATCTTCCCCAAAATCTCACCAAAACCCATCAAAATCCCCAAATCCCCCAAAACCCTAGTTTCTCCAAACTTCTCCAATCTTTTCCAGATCTGATCCTAGGGTTCCCCGGGGTGTTTCTTCCGTCTCCTCTTGGTAAGAAATCGTTCTACCGTTGTTTTCTTAACCTATTTATAATTTTATGAAAACACTAATTAATTTCATGTGTTTGATGTTTGTCTCCCCCAAAACAGCGATTTCCCCCGTAGATAGCATCCGTGTGACGAAGTGATCGTCAATCCCCGGTGCTAGGCAAGTGAAACTTGCCACTTAGGGTTTAGGCCATGTTTTAGGCCATTTGCTTGTTGTAGGCGTAAAAGAGGCTAGGCGACGAAATGATACTCGCCTAGGCGCAAATTGGGGAATTAGCTTGACAACGAAGCTAATCCCGACTTTTAGCATGTTGCACAATTAACATGTCATGTTTACTTTCAATTAACGGTACGCGAATATGTTCATGTCATTGCATTTCGCCTGTCACGTTTAATTTAATTAACTGTACGCAAATAAATTGTCATGACCTCGCATTCTTTAGGTATTGCTGTGATTGCGTAGCTTCGCTACAATGTTGTGTTCCTGGCTCGTGTTCCAGAAGCGGGCCATGTGTTGGTTGATAGCCAATGCCCGAATTGCGTGTTCCGGCTAGGTGTTCCCTACGCCATACTTGTGTTCCTGGCTCATGACCAGAAGCGAGCATAATGAGTTGGAAACCCCAACGCTCGATGTAATAAATTGTGAACTAAGAATGCGAGCTCAATGTGCGGGGCAACCTCAGGCTCACTAGCTGAGCTCAATGTGCGGGGACCCCAGGCTCCATATCGTGTGGGTATTGGGTAGTGTTTAGTGCCGATCGGTCTGAAATGCTATGCCATTCAGCGAAGGGCGTAAACACCTACAAAATGTGAATTGATTGAATTGATAGTAGCTTGGCTACTCTTGTCTTGTCCCGATGATTGTTCTCTTGTACAAATTGTCTTGCCATGTTTAAATTGTGCACTCATGTTATAACTGCCATGTCATGCATACTAAACTGCTAGGTTGCTAGATGCCTCACCTTCAGTTTCCTTGCCCAAGTCTTTTTAGACTTGCTGACATGTGCCCCTTTACTCTTTTGGGTGACACATGTTAGATCCTGAGCCTGAGTACCTCGTTGAGGACGAGGTGTTTGCTGACGCCGAGCCCGAGCTTGTGTTTGACGGGGAGTACGTGGACACTGGGGACCAGTCCTAGTGTCTTCGTTGTGCTTTACTTTTGA